>LPNX011034749.1:196084-226450 GCA_001517045.1 Pseudotsuga menziesii | reverse complement strand
AATACAATGATAGGAATGTTACAAAAACTAAGGTCTAGTACAAACCATATCAGCAGCTCAAATATGTTGGACCAGTATGTCAACAAAAATGAGAGAAACAAAGTGGATCAAGACAATAAACAAGGCAAGGAGACAAACTATCTTAGGGATGACCAAAATACCAATAATATAGTTGATAAAGATGAGCTCGACCAAGATCATAATGGGATTCAAGCCAGTATCGTTGACAATAAGGACGATCCATAAAATGAAAATAGATGTATCCTACAGTATGCAAAGGAATCCAAGTCAGACAAATCAAATATCATAGATTCATCTTCTACCTTAACTGTTCTACCACCCTCGAGAAACCTAAATGTAACACTACCTGGTGACCTTGAGTGTGAGAAACCTCAAGAGACGCCACTTCTCAAGATAAATCATAAGGATAATAAAAGGGAAACATTACGTGATGACATCCTAAGTATCATGGGACAAGCGATTTCTAAGACAAAGTTTGATATGGTCAGTCACAAAAATGTTCCTCATATTCATGTCCATGGGAAACGAGACAACAATAATAAACAGAATGGAGTACAAATTCAAGTAACAAATAAAAGGAAATTGACAAACTATTGTGTAAAGAACAAGCACATACCTAATACAAGTTCTAAAACAAAAGACATAAAGGAAGTAATGACGTTGTTTCAACACAAAACAAAAATGAAAAGACGACAACAATAATCTAAGCTTTGAGGACAAAGCTTTCCTAAGGGGAAGGCAATGTTACAACAATAAAATAGCAATTAACTAGGTTATAACCAGTAGTAATAATAAGTAATTATTAATATAGTTATGAAGAGAAATGTCTCTTCATATATTCAATGGCCAAGCAATATTTAAGGCGGCCATATCCATTGTAATCAATCATCCAATATATTATTATTATTCATATTTCATTACTACAATGATAGTCGGATTCGACTAACGGACAACCGGATTCTGTTGCTCCATTTGGTATCAGAGCTCGGATTCGGCTCCTTCGACCTAAGCTCGGATTCGACTCCTCCAACACTCAGCTCGGACTCAGCTCATCAATCCCTACTTGAGCTCGGACTCGGCTCATCAATTCTCCGCGGCTCCATTTCACCCATACCTCCCTCTTCCTGCTCATTATCCATCATCTCCCTTGCTCACGTTGGGCGCTCAACTCCTCCCCACCATCCCGAGCTCCCTCTGGCTTCTCCACCGCCATAGTGGGCATCCAAACCCCACCTACGTGCCTCTCTACTGCAGGCTGGCAACTGAGTGCCACCTACTTGCACATGCCTCTGCTCCCTCTGGTATCAAAGCGCTAGCTGCAAACCCCGCCCCTTCACGCGCGCCCGCTCCCATCAAGAATGCCTCCCTCCCTCACTTCTACTTGCGCTCCTCCCTTCAAGCCACCTACCCGTTCTATCTACGGTTCCTTCTAGCCTTCACAATCACCACACTCCCACTCCTTTCCATTTCCCCAACCTACTATCTTCCATCTTCAATGCACCCTTGCTGCTCACCCACACTGCGTTCTTCCCACCATCTGCGACCCCCTCCATCGTTAGCAACTCCCCACCGTGCTACGACCTCCAACTTCCAGCCTTCGCAGCTAGTCACTCATTCCCCGCGAGGCTAATTCTTCCTGCTCCACACAGCCGCCCTCCATCTTCACTGATGCACGCTACCTGCTAATCGTATCCACGCACACTCCATCACCAGAGCCTCACCACTCTGATCGCTTCCTTCCAAACCATCAACTCTGTGTGCTCCATTCCCTTCCCGTTCGCTTGTCTGCTCATAACTGTCGTTGCCTCCTGCCCTTGCTAACCTCCGCTGCAATCTCCTCTCATCGTCCACCTACTATTTGCCATCGCACCTCATTTTCCTTTCATGTGAAGCTTTTTAAAAAGAAAAAAAAAATTCAAAAAAACGAAAGTTAAAAGTTTATAAAATATAGATAATAATTTCAATATTATTTATAATATATATTTTTTTAACTTTATAAATAAACTACATAATAATTCTCAAATTATTATTATTATATTATTATCTTAGTTTAATAATAATAATAATAATTAGTATTAGTATTAATAAATCAATTATCTCAAAGACTTTAAGTGTCTTTAACTCTCCATATAGCAAAAAAAAAAAAACGTCCAAATACACAATCCGCATAGCTGGACCCAAGCCATGACCGAATTAAAAGGCAAACTTGAGAAATTGGAGAAGGACATCAAGGCCCTCATTGCTAACCAAGAAAAATTCATAGAAGAAACAAAAAATAACAAGGCATTTAAGAAAGAAATCAAAGAAGAAGTTGTTCTGGTACTAGAAAGAAAACTTGATGACAAAATAGACATCATGAACCAGAAACAAAAAAAGTTAGATGACAAGATGAGTGCGATGACACAGAACATAAGCACAATGGCACATAACCTGAGCATCATGACACAGAACCAATATACAATGATAGGAATGTTACAAAAACTAAGGTCTAGTACAAACCATATCAGCAGCTCAAATATGTTGGACCAGTATGTCAACAAAAATGAGAGAAACAAAGTCGATCAAGACAATAAACAAGACAAGGAGACAAACTATCTTAGGGATGACCAAAATACCAATAATATAGTTGATAAAGATGAGCTCGACCAAGATCATAATGGGATTCAAGCCAGTATCGTTGACAATAAGGACGATCCATACAATGAAAATAGATGTATCCTACAGTATGCAAAGGAATCCAAGTCAGACAAATCAAATATCATAGATTCATCTTCTACCTTAACTGTTCTACCACCCTCGAGAAACCTAAATGTAACACTCCCTGGTGACCTTGAGTGTGAGAAGCCTCAAGAGACGCCACTTCTCAAGATAAATCATAAGGATAATAAAAGGGAAACATTACGTGATGACATCCTAAGTATCATGGGGCAAGCGATTTCTAAAACAAAGTTTGATATGGTCAGTCACAAAAATGTTCCTCATATTCATGTCCATGGGAAACGGGACAACAATAATAAACAGAATGGAGTACAAATTCAAGTAACAAATAAAAGGAAATTGACAAACTATTGTGTAAAGAAGAAGCACATACCTAATACAAGTTCTAAAACAAAAGACATAAAGGAAGTAATGACGTTGTTTCAACACAAAACAAAAATAAAAAGACGACAACAATAATCTAAGCTTTGAGGACAAAGCTTTCCTAAGGGGAAGGCAATGTTACAACAATAAAATAGCAAGTAACTAGGTTATAACCATTAGTAATAATAAGTAATTATTAATATAGTTATGAAGAGAAATGTCTCTTCATATATTCAATGGCCAAGCCATATTTAAGGCGGCCATATCCATTGTAATCAATCATCCAATATATTATTATTATTCATATTTCATTACTACAATGATAGTCAAATTCGACTAACGGACAACCGGATTCGGTTGCTCCAGAGAACTTGACGTAGAACATGAGGATGCTTGTATCAAATTGTTGGCTCAATCATTGGATAAAAATGCCCATAGATGGTTTAGGAACCTAGGAGCCAACAACATTATGGGTTATGATATGTTTGAACAAAGATTTGTAGAAGAATGGAGTACCAAATTTGATAATAAGTACCTTTTGAACCAATTATATGAAACACAAAAAAAAGACAACAAAATAGTTCAAGAATTCACTCAAAGATTTGAGAAAACCCTAGAAAGAATCCCAGATGACATAAAGCCTAGAGACCCAACCATCTTAATCAATTATTTGAATACTTTCGAGGGTACCTTTGGCTTCATGCTAAAGAAAAAAGAACCCCACGAACCTCCAAGACACTCCATCAAAAGCCAGACACGTGGAAATGAATGTATCCTCCTCTGGAAAAGTAGATCTTCTAGAATCCTCGTATAGGACTTCCACTTCCAAAAGTGAGACCAAGGCAAAGGGAGTGCGTGCTAAAGACCAAGGTCCTCCCCCTCCTAATCCTATGACTAAGATGATGAAGAATTTAACTATTCTAAGACAGGAGATAGCTAGGTTGGCAAGAGACCAAGAAAGGCCAAGGGAACTTTTTCCTCAAAGAAAAGTCAGTTACAACTGGAACCAGCAAAAGAGACCTGTGATCGAGGACCCCAAGGTTCCACAAGCCCCTGTTATTGTGTTTTGGTGTTCAAGATGTCATGAGCCACAAAATGAAGATAACTGATAAGTGTCCTCTAAACAATGATTATGAAGAAGGCGGCACCATTGGTAATGTTAACTTTTTTGAGGAATGTAGTGAAGCTAATGAGCCAGAAGGAAGGGTTTATCATGTTTCCACCAGCGATAGAGAACAAATTGAGCTAAAGAGCATTGAAATTCCTAAGGTGTATTCATTGACCAAAGAAACTAATGAAAGGCCCCAAAAGAAAAAGTGGCAAGTTTATCAATAAAAGAAGCCCAATGAAACCCATAACCCATCCAAGAGGAAAAGTTGGGGCACATCTTCTCTTTCAATCAAACAACCCAATGAGACCTCCTCTAGTCATCGAAACACGGGTGATGAAGATTTGAAGATAGATCTTAAAGGAATGCTTTGAAAGATTACAATTATAGTGCCCCTCAATGAGTTGGTAAGATTCCCTTACAAAATGAAAAGGTAAGACAATTCTATCTAGCCAAAATGGAGGAAACATCAATAAATAACCTTCCTATTGTTTTACACAACATTAAACAAGACAAGCCAAAGGAAGAGTTAATGAATGATCCCCCTATTGTCTTACAAAGTGCTAACTATGAGAGGGATCAACGTTGTCGAAGCATGGAGCGGAGCGTGAGCAAAGTGGAATGCGGTAGCATCATTTTCAAAAATATTTAGAACCGGAATGTGGGAGTAGTAGCTTGGGAGCGTGAAATTCTAGGCTTAAAATTTTTCCCAAAGGGGCAAGAGCAAAAGCGTGGTGGGAGCAGGAGCAGTGCGAGATTTGATGCTTCCGACAACCATGAGAGGAATAATGGGGTTCAACAACCATTTTACATCACCCTTGTTGTCAAAGGGATGCTCCTGCATAACTGCATGTTGGACTCTAGAGCCACCACCAATATCATGTCCTTATGTGTCATGCAAGCTTTAGGACTAGAAGTATCAAGGCCATATGGAGATGTCTATGGGATTGATTCTAAACAAATCAAAGTCCATGGCCCGATAAAGAACCTTGAAGTTGATCTCTTCACTTGCCCTGACATTTCAACGTTAATGGATGTTCTTGTGGTGGAACTTCTCCCTGCGTATGGGGTGCTTCTGAGTTGAAAGTAGTCCATGGGATTAGGAGAACATTTGTAAATGGATTTATCGTATGCCTCCATTCCTAACTTTGAAGGGAAGATGGTTAGAATTTACAGAGTCGAATGCCATCTAGAGGATCCTGCTAATGTGCAAGACAACACTTACAGGACTGACAAAGGTGAAGTTGAAAGGCTTTATATGGTGAGTGATGGGCACTTGGAACCTCCCCATGTCACAAGAAAGGAAGTTAAGAGAAAAGAGCCCATACATTCCTCAACACTAACCATCCAAGAGTTGGGGTCAACCAGCAGTGGGGAAGTCTCAGTGGATAGAGATAGAGCAGTAATGGCCCCTCATGTGTTCATAAGCGAAACACTCCTACCAAGGGGGCAAATAGATCAGACTATGACTAACAATCCCTCAAGAGATCATAAGAGTAAAGACAGGAGTTTTAGGACCCCAAGTGAAATCATAAAAGAAATAATTTCTAAGGAACCATCCGAACAAGCCATGACTAGAGATAATCAAATATCATTAGAAATTAGGGGGTAAGAGTCATCTTCTCCTCCAAGAGGAATTTTGGTTGCGCAAATTATGCTCCCCTTAGATGGAGGTCCACCTAGGTTCTCCCAAGTAATTCACGAAAAACAACCATATTCAGGACCGATCACAACATCTGGATTTTGACTATCATTGTGATGAAGAGCTTGATCACTTCAAAGATAAAGAATGCATCACTTAAACTATAGGCAATAGACGATTCACTTATGGAGACCCTGTCGTGATCTAGAACCAAGCTTATAGGTACATGTCCAAACCATACTCTGATCTATGGATTGGTCTTTTCTTAATTGAGGGAATTGAAGGAAGCACATACTATCTCTCCTCTACTAATGGTTACATATTCAGCATCCCGATTGAAGACTTCCTTAGAGACTATGTGTCTGATCTTACGTAGCATTGGATCATGTTCCCCTGTTTAGTCCTTAGTTACCAATTTTGTGATTTTTTTTATTAGATTTAAAAATTATTTTCCCCTATTTTGAGCATTTTCTTTTCCATGTCAGTTAGCTAGATTTATTTATGCAAATTGGCTAGAAAATTTTGAGCATTTCTTATTTAAAACTTTTGAAATAAACTAGTCACTAACAATGATCTGTGAGGAGGATATAATTTTGTAATATAGATACTTGTTGTTGATAGTCGCAATGTACCAAAGATGTTGTGGTTCTCAAGCACTCTCTCCCTTAGAGTAGTTGTCCCCCATGGAGCTAGATGTTATCCCACATATAGTATTAAGATTTTTGCACCCATTTTTTTGTTTCAGTTGTGATGATGAGTCCAAATTCCTATGCCCACAGAAAAGATCGGTGATGAGAATGCCAAGAGATGATATCGTTTTATGTCATGATGTGTTGCCATGCCACCCCTGAGGATTCATTATGGTTATGCATTCTATTAATGTTGTACTTATCCTTGTCTTAGGGTAATAAGGATAAGAGATTTTTGTTTTGTTTACACACCAATAATCAAAATAGCTCTTGGTATTGACAAGGATTACTCCTCTTCTTTGGCTCCATATTTGATCTTTCCATCTTACTCATCCACCCTGTGTTGTTATCCTTTTCGCTTAAGGCTGACAGAATGACTATTGATCCCCCCCCTAGTATCCCCTTCACCATAAATGCCTTTGTGTCTTCCCTGTGTCTTGGGCTCACTTGTGTTGTAGTGACTCTTCAATACAAGACACTTTCAGGTAGATCTGCATGGCCATGTGGCAATATTCAAGAAGAACTACCATTGGGCAATGTTTCCCCTTAGATTTGAAACAGGAAGACCATCCCCCTATTATGCCTCAAAAAGGGCATTTGAAGACAAGCTCCCAATCCAAGACTACTTGTACCAGAAGCTGGTGTAAAAGAAAAATCTACACCAAATCCAAAAGAAAATAAAGGGTGAACAAGAAAATTGCAAAATCAAGCAATCCAAAGAAAAGGAAAAGAAAAAATTGCAAATCTTACTTGCATATGCCTTCAATAAAAGTCAAGGCCAAGGTCTCCTGATCCAAGAGCACAAGAAGAAGAGGGAGCAAATATGTAATGTTCCCAAAAGTGACATGCATGAAAACCCTAAAAGTGATATGCATGCAAACCCTAAAAGTGACATGCATGACATCTAAGCATTATTTAATGATGCATGCACTGAATTAAGTCTCCCTGCACATGCATGCAAGTCAACTGCAAATTAGAAGTTAAAGTGACCTAATTAGGTCAAAAGTTAGGGTTTTCGCAGTTGAAAGTTATAAAAGAAAGATAAAGTGAATGGAGACTTTACTTTTGGATTATTATTATTTTGGAACTCTTGAGAAGCAGCACAACGTGCGGCCACAACAGTTGGGGTTGGAGACGACGTCTTTAGCTAACGGGATTTCGGCAGTGAGACATCTGCCCTAGTCTCCTTCAGGATAAACCATCCAGGTTTGTCACCGTATCTATTGCATTCATCATTATTCAGTATTCTAGTATAAGTCCGAAGGTTATTGCAGATTCATCCGTATAGCTAGGGGGGCATTTAGCTGGGAAAACCCTAGTCATTCACCAAGACTCTGGATCACTATATTTCTTCCACATGCGGCCTGCATCTTCACTGATAGGATCACTCTACTACATTGGGTGATTATCAACTATCAGATTGTCCATCTGGGGCGACTAGCAGCAATTTACAGGGTTGTGGGGGGGTGAGCAACAAACTAGGAGATCAATTCGCTAGGGCATATGGGAGGTCAAAACCCTTGCATGCTCCGACCATCCTCTTCGGCACTGGCATACCTTCCTTCCGACTTATTTCTAGCTGAAACTGACCATCCCTTCAGCAAAAACGTCACACTTGTTTGATCCAGCCATCCGGGGGTATTGCAACAAAAACAAGGTTATTTCTTCACCAGCTCAACTCATCTTGCATGCGTATTCTCTCTGGAGCACATTCAACCAGCTTATCAGTGGTAAGTGTTCATTCTATCCTGCAAACCCTAACCCTAATTTCAGCTATAAAATAGGGAAATTTTGCATGGCGGTTTGCATGCCCGACTGTTTCAATAAATTTGCATAGAAATAGAAAATATCAGGATTTGGGATACTACAAGATAAAGCAAAGAATAAAGGGAGTTGTATCATCCCCATCCCTCAATCCGATCAACGGGAGGGGACATTAACTAATTTAATTTTAAGCTCTCAAGATTTCACCCATCACCATGATTACAAATTCCATAACAATAAAAACATGTGTGCAAATGCATAAATGAAAATACACAGCGGAAACAAACTTGATCCACACACATAACACCCATATATAAGCATAATCATTATAGGCATCAAATAAACATTGCAAATTCAAATATAAAAGAGAATACTTATCTTTGAGCAAGAAGATCCAAGCAACTAGTTGTGTAAGAGTGATTTTCCACCCAACCATACGCATTTTGTCCAGCATATACTCTTTTTGTTGAGAGGCCACCCCCAAGTTGGGCTATGAGGCCACCAAGGCAAAGGAAACACCTACAGATTTCTCTCTCAGCCCACAACCCATTCTACTCTATGCTTAGCTAGAGCTCTACAGGGATCTCACTAATCCATCACAGCCATGGTACTCCTTCCAACTTCTCCACACGACACAAGGAAGGCATTTTCCTTCACTAATCCACAGTTCCCTTAGGAAATCCAACCCTTACAGTGCTTACCAATCTGTACAATAAGATTCCAACCTGTTGTATGCTATTGGAAGACCTCCTGCAACTAATTCATGGCCTCTCAAGCATCCAAAAGTAGCAGAGCCCAATGGGTAAGGGGTCCTAGCTTGCCCAACCTCTATGCTCACCTACAGCCATCTAATTGCCTTCCCAAAATTCAGCCATGTCTCCAAACTCGAATTTTTTTTTGAGTTATGCACAACCTGGTACTGGTCACGAACAACAGTGGGAAAACTCTACATAGTGTAGAAAAACATGCATGAGAGAGTGATCAAAAGGGTGTTCACTTCAAGGGATATGATATGATAGTGAAAAGACAACTGACATAGCTTCTGGCCATAGAAGAAAAAGACTATTGACAGCTGACATAACTATCACAACCCCCATGCTTCAATAACCACACAAACTAACTTTTCCCACCAACCTCCCACATGCATTCAATGATTGGATTAATAGTGAAGATGAAGTAATTGGCTCATTTAAAGCACATGACAGACTTTGGTTGAGTTCTAAGGTCGACACTTGGCAGCATAGGATTTATTTTACCCATAGGCCCCTCTTCCTATTCCCTCTAGTGGAATCATAGCCCCTCTAGTGCTCTTACACAGCCATCTTGGACCATTTTAGTTAATTTCCAACATAATATTTACAGACATTTCGAATTCGCACAATAAGCCAACCATAGGGTCCCAATAATATATACATCATACATCCCTAGCCATTCACTAGTCGAGCCTTGGCCTTAAGCTCCACACTAAGAATTCATACTAGCATATTTACATAATTTTGATGAAATACATTCCAAGTCAAAATTGGGGGTATTACAATCCCCTCCCCCTTGGAATAACACTGTCCTCGGTGTTTTCCCAAAATAAGAACAAAAATGGGTATGCCTCTTTCATGGCAGCCTCCAACTCCCACATAACTTCATCAAGACCGAAGTTCTTCCATTGCACCTTTACCTGTCCGATGGCTCGGTTCTGGAGCAATGATATTGTTGTCACATACATAGTAGTTGGGATACCATTGTTCATGAGCGGTCTTGAGCATTTCTTTGAGCCAGTCCTTTACTTTGAGATCAGCAGATGATGAGCTTCCAGTTGATGATCACTCTCATTCAATAGATCCAAAGCATGCAGCTCAATTGTTCTAAGCCATGATTGAGCCTCATGACCCCAGATTCGGTGACTGAGTTACCCATTTTCATGACCCAGAGTAGAGTGTATGACAGTGCCCATGATGTACAGCAGCAGTGGTGTTTCAGTGCCCTTCAGATTGTTCAGATCAGATGCAGGTATATGACCCAGGTGATATATAGACCTATACATATGGATTTTGTTTTTGCTCTATTATCTATTTTAGTAGTGAGACTCGGTTGATAGTGGTTGTATGTTGGCAATACTTTATTGATCTTACTAGAATCTAAAGTATAAGTGATATAGTTCTTATTTCCGAGAGATTCCCTTGTATACTCATTGGTCATGCCCTACTTGTAGTATGGATTTGGTCATTTCCCTTAGAGGACACAGCTTGCTAGCCTTGGCACCATTTTCACCGACTCCATCCATCTGTTGGCTTTCCCTTCTTATTGTTTAACCCTAACTTGTAACTTGATTAGTAACATCTAGGATTCCCCCACCTTCACCCTATGTTGGAATAGGTATCCATGTTTAAATTGTGTCTCGGTGTTGGTTTGTGTGATTCTTATCACAGAGATGGTATTCCTCTAGGTCTTGAACATAGGTAGTCTTACCACAAAAGTGTCTTTAGACACTAAGGCATCGAAACTTAAATGCTTATTCTAAATGGATTCCCAGCCAGCAAAACAAAAGTGTCTTTAGACACTATTGCAAAAAAAGTAAAGTAGCCAGTTGCCAAGAGACGAGCACTCATCCTTTGTGTGATGTGAGGCCATTTTCCCCCAAAGGGAAACAGGGTGGTCACTCCATCGCACCTATGGATGGTGGCGGGAAATGGAGGTCATACCGAGTCCTTATCTGAGGCGCGCAAGGCTATTTAGGGCACCTGCTCTTGCAAGATGGCAAGTTAAATGAAATAAATGTTTTAAAAAGTTGATGGCCAGAGGATGAGCACTCGTTCATTGTATAATGTGCGGCTCATTGGCCCCCATAGGGAAAAAATGTGAGACTAACCTGTCAGGGTTATGTCTTTGTCATTTTCTGGAAGCCCAGAAGGCTTGTTAGGGCACCTACCTTTGAAACTTTAACTAGTATCTTTTGTTGTGCAAATAAACTGCTTAAAAGGTTGCCTGTCTAGAGTCTAGTGGATTTTTCTCATTATTCCACCCATTGTGAGACACCACCATTCCCTATTGTTCACCTAATCCAACTTATGGGTTGTGTGAATCCATTTTTCCTTCAACCTAGATGCTTACAGTGTCGAGTTTCAAGACATTCCCTTGGCCTTACCTTGTTTTATTCACCTTCACCCTTTACTAGCAAAACGGCCAAATCAATAAATGAGTATACACTAGAGGTTCTTGTTTAGAGCAGCCAATTACTTTGATATATATATATATATATTGTGCTTATAATCGCCAACAAAAACTACTTGTACTTGAGTCTTACTGTTAACGTAGATAATTGAGCATGCATATCTATTTTTGTACTTTACATTATCATAGTTTAGCATTTGGATCATTATTTGATCATTCTTGAACTGGTCAACCTGTCAGAATTCTAAAGCCTTAATGGTAGCAAGAATTCTATAAACTAACTAAGGATCTATTATCACATATACATTCTACAATTGGGCTACCATGATGCAGCATACAAACTTGTCTCTATTCTATTCTGGGTTATTTTTCACATGGGGTATCAGCGTTGATCTTTACAGCTTCATTCATTTCAGAGCCTTGTTCATCATATTTTCCTTTCCAGGACTGAGATTCAAGGGTCCATTGAGATGCTTTTGGTAATGATCTAGTTCATTATAGCAGAGCAGCAGATCAGAGTTGGTACACACAGTTATAGAGGGGCCTATCAGTTGGAGACAGGTATATTTGGTGAGATCAGGTATACACTTCTTTGGTTTGGGTTTGCTCTATGATGTATCTCAGACACCTATGCTTATCAGGGTAGGATGATTATGGTGACGTATGCTTATATCTATTGCTGCTCTAACCTGTGTTATGATTAATCAAGGGATTTGATGTGAAGACTATAGTTCATGCCATGCTTGTGCAAATTGTAAACCTTAGTGCTAGGTTGGTTCCATTTATCACCTGCCCCTGTCCATCCAGTGTCATCCATTGTAAACTTATCCTATGACTTAGATTGTTTGAAACTTGTGAAATTGAAGATCTTTTCCCCATTTTGACCTCTATGCATGATGGATCCCATGTTGTTTTGTGTCTCGGCTCCGAGTTGTGCGACAAAACTTGTTGAAGCCTTGATCCTTCTAGGCCAGGAGAACTCGCTGGTGTTGGTTCCTGAGCTTAGGCGAGTTGGGTTTTGAAGCCTTGACCTCTCTAGTCGGTTTCCCATTGATGTTTGGTCCTAACTGTGGGTATTCACCCTAGTTGTCGGGGAAGTTGTCAGCGAAAACTTGAAGCAATATGTCTACCATCATTACATGCAGTATGAGTTATATGCTATATATTTTGAAATGCAAAGCCTGCAAATGAAATTGTAAAACTGTGTCTTTAGACACAAATCAAAAAGGCTATAAAGTGAAAGTGTTAAAGGCCCAAATAAAGCAGTGGATAAACAAATGCTAAATCTAAAGATTGTTGGCCATTTGATTCAAATGTAATGATTAATTCCTCACGGAGCCCATGGGTTTTGATGTGAGATGGAGTAAGGGACAGCTAATTCTAAGAGTCCCCTAGGATCTCTTCACTACAATTTCTTGTGTACTCAACGCAAGGGTCCTAGAAAAGATCCTCACAGAGCTTGATCTTTAGCTTGGATGTGAGTCGTAGACATGATTGTTAAGGTTGAATGGACACTTTCCAGATCAGCTCATCCACATGTGAGACACCACCATTCCCTATTGTTCAGTCTATCATGCATATGTCACTTTGGTTGTGTGTACTTGTCATTATTCGGATAGA
Source organism: Pseudotsuga menziesii (assembly GCA_001517045.1). Taxonomy (NCBI): domain Eukaryota; kingdom Viridiplantae; phylum Streptophyta; class Pinopsida; order Pinales; family Pinaceae; genus Pseudotsuga; species Pseudotsuga menziesii. The sequence goes on along the minus strand of LPNX011034749.1, from coordinate 213,360 downwards.
TCACAAAGTCAAAGTCAGTCCAAAGTCATTACCCTTTTTTCCTCAGCCCTTGTTGTACATCCTCACCCAGCAATAGCATATTGTTTACCCTTTGTAAGTATGGCATGGACAAGCAAGCTTCCAGAAAGTTCCAAGGTTTTTCAAAAGCACAGGCACATCTTATTATTATTATTGTCTATCACCATGATTATGAATAACTGATTTAAGCTTGGTTTTGATATACATTATTGGAGCATTTCTTACCCTGGATGCCTACAGGATCATGGATACAGTTTCTCACCTTCAGTTTGGGTACTTTGACCTGGTCAACCCAGTTGACCAAGTCAAGCACAGTTTCCAAGGCAGTGACTCAAAACACAACATGGTTTATATTTGTTCCAAACATGCCCAGGACCAATACTGCAGTTTCAATTTTGAGAGTTTGGCCCCAATTCTCCTGAAAAGTGATTATTATCTCTTTATTATTGACCAAATGATCAAATTTTATTACAGATGGCAATATAGCAATGCAGTGTTCCAAGGGGTATGAGTAGTCACTTATATCGTTCTTCTATGTCTCCAGATCATCCAGAGCAGTCAGTTTGCCCCAGAGTGACCCTAGACCTCTATGGTGGATTTATCATTTTCCATAGGTTGTACCAGCAAAAAATGAACTAGAGAAATCACTGAAAAAATCGATTTGGCCTCCTTGGTCAATGAAATGGCTTGGAATTTCGAGAAATGATGTGTTTCAGCATACCGGACAGTGCTCCAGCAGTTTTCAATCAGCAGATGTCCGGATTATTTTATCTTGGCTCAACCAGTGAGGAAAGCCCCCCAAGGGACGCCCCCTCTACTTAGCTATTGATGTATTTCATTGTTATATCATGTATTATGAAGTTGTAAAGGGGCCTAGGGTGAATTAAGCCCCTAGTGACCCCCTCCTATGTACTATCATGTCACATCTTGTGTTATATTATGACATTCACTTAGGATAGGCGTCCTTGAGCAAAGTGCGCCCCCTCTTTGACTTAGTCACTTGATCCATGTGTTGAGTTATATATTGTTGATCTCCACCATTGATGATGTTTTAATCTCAATCGTTGGATGTAAAAGTAAGTTAGGGTTTACGTCTCTCTCAAACTATTTAAGAGAGGTGACCCCCCCCATTGTATTCATGAGCTTTGGCATCGGAATTTGAATAGAGAGAATTTTGTCTACGATTATTCTTCTATGTATCTTGTGTGTGATTTGATGATCTGATGACTGGCATTACTACTCTTCGATACTGAGTCTTATGGTGGATACATCTTGCATATTTCCCTTTGCCCACTTCATCTGCAGGAAAGGAGGCGTGTTAGGAGAGAGAGAGAGGACGTTTATGTGGGGGAACTCACCATCCTCCTGGCTCTTGGGTGTCCGGACCAAGGAGTTTTTTTTTCTTGATGATTTCAACCCTCGAAAAGGTGTAGCTCCTAAGTTGAATTCCCAAGTTCCCAGATTCCATCTCCCCAAACTCCCAAATCACGAATTTCTCAAAGTCAATTACTAGACAGCAATCCACATGCATGTCTCATAACCTCATATCAAAGTGCAATCCACATGCATGTCTCAACAACAAATGAGGGATCATTCTCGAGATCCACAACTCCCAAACTATCTATACAACCATCCATACTGAGTTGTTAACTACTCCCTTCCGTATCTTCAAAGCATTGGCTTCCTAAAATGCATAGAAATCTAATTTTCTTCAATAAGAAAAGCACCACAAGCAACGCCTAGTGGTTCTTCTTTGATAAACCCAACAGCACAGGCTATGTGACCAACCTTCAACCTCAAAATTCTTGTCATTAAAAACTCCGAGAAGATAATCTAGCACATTAGGAATGACATTTTCATAAGATATTGTTATTTCCCACGACATCTTCATAGCTTTAACAAATCTAATCTCTAAAAAATTCCACAAGCAAAAGGATAAACTAAACATGGCAGCTGAGGCATATTACAACCGCTAGGTAACAAAATATTTTGGTAGTTGATTAAAAGGAGGTTGCATGTAATTTCTAGTGTTTCTCTTATTCAACTGCTCGACCCCTCTTTATTTTGTCGTCTGACTCAGCTAATTCGAACTCCACTTCATCCTTGATAGCTTTCAATGGTGACGATTGGGAATTACAACAATGCTAACTCGTTTATTGATGGTTCATGGGGGAAACTTAAAAGGCGACTATTTCTTTTAAATTCGACGGCTGGACAAGTATGGCGGATCGGTTTAGGAAGTTCCAATGAAGTGACTTATATTAAGAGATGGCAACGTTGACGAATAGATGGAAAGGGGACTATGTAACGGCTGAAAAAAAATTGTGGGAATGCTGAGAAAAAAATGGTGCTTGGGAAAATGTAAACAATGGCGGCTCCCAAAGACTCCAACTCAAACTATGGTAATAAGTTGTCTTCATGATTTGCTATAGGGCACTGGGGGGTTGGGTTGAACAGTGGGTTTCCTCTCGGCACATTTCTTCTCATTGCGCTAAATACAGAAGCTAACATACCCATCTTAGCAGTCTCTTCATCAGTCATCCAAGTGCCTCCTTCTACCTGCACTTCCTCTTCTCCCACATCCTCTAGATTCCGTGCTTTTCTCTGCCTCCAGGGGTCAACTTCACTGTCTTAATCTGAACTGTCACTATCCTCTATTCCACGTCGTTTCAGGGGTCTCTCATCCATTGTGCACTTTTCTTGCATAGCCACCACGCACCCTTCTGGTGCATTTGACCCTTCTACGCACATTGTTAGTGCAGTCTCCTCCCTAACGTTCTTTCTTCCTCTCTGATCAACACTCTCCCCCTTCGTCAGCTACTTTTCTTTTCTTCCTCTCCTAACAGAGTGCCTTATCTCATCTCTTTGTGCATATCTCTCCTACCTCTAGAGTCATTGCTCTTTTGGATCCATTGCTACGCCTACTTATTCTCCCACTTGTTTATACCCCACCCTCATAACGCAGGGTTTACATTGCCATCCTATTAAGCTCCATGCTCATCATCCCCTTCTCAATGAACAACATTTTCACCCACAGTGGTATCTCTACCAAAAATCTTTTTCTAGGGCCCTCCTTGAACCTTGCTTTCGCACAACTACAAGACTCACTGCATTCTACAACAAATTCTACAATATACCCTTCTTTTACCTGTAGAAACCAAAAGCCAATCACCCTAGACCATTTATTATCTAGGACCTGGAATTCCTCTACCTTCTCCTCAGTCCAAACTACTGGTCTAGGTTCTCTCCAGATATTGTTAATTTCAAACTACCTTTTGGCCCATTCATTCAATAAAATAGGAAACTCACAAAAGAAAATTATGTGGATGTCTGAATAAATGTACCTTTCTTTCCAGTGTTGTTGATTGATCGATAGGCCTCGAGTCTCCCTTTGCACAAACTCATCCTCTTTGTTGTCCACCCATTCCTCAATCTCAGCCTTGGTTGGTTTCCACCTCATCTCTTCATCTCTCCTCTAAAGTCCCTATGCAGGTCTCAGCAATAGAACCAATTTGTTGGCTGGTGAAAGTCAAACCTAGGGTTCAACAAGCCTCACCAACAAAACACCCTACAAGCATCGGCATTTTCAATACCCTGCAAGCAGGATAAGGTCTCACCCAAGACGCACGCAAGAATTACAAAGACCATTACAAGGGTTGCGCAAAGGAGGATGGGGTGGTGTTTTCCATAACCTTATGCATACATTAACTAATTCATGCATTCCTCACAGTGAACCACTTAGCATTCATTCTTTATAACAACGAAGACATTCATTCCAAACATAAACATAAACAAAAGCACACTGCACGGGATAGGACAAAGCCAACTTTATATTATTCCTTGGCAAAACTCAATATAGATGATAGCCATCACTAGACTTATCATAGGTTCCTCATTCAACTCACCAGCTTAGATGGGTCTCAAAATACAACAAACCCTAGTGATAGTAGAACATAGACTAGGTTCCTAGCCTACTCATCCAATTGACTAATCAAAACATCCAAACAACAATCAAACCCAAAACATTGTAAAATGTTCCTAGTAATAGGCTTCTAGTTCTACTCATTGTCGTTAGCCTGGACACGGTTTGATAAGCATGCAAAATGCCACGCGCAGGTTGCTAATGACACATGGCACAAACAATCCACGTAGTCTACCTCGCCACATGGATTCTTTGGCACTTGTCCACCTATGCCAAAACTCGAGTGCCAACAGCTACATCATAAGGCTGCAAGTAGCAAGGCCTCGTTCAAGGTGACAAACTCAACAGTGAAGGCCATGGCCAAAGTAGTTTGTTTTGCCTCTTTGATGGTTGGGGAATGCTTTGGTGTTTTAGACTTAACAGTGGCTCCATTAAATGAAGATAGAGTCATCTTGGGACTAAACTTTCTGAAGCTTGCCAAAACAATTCCCATGCCCCATGAGAACTGTTTGATGTTCTTGGATGAGATAATGGCTTTTAGTGTGCCTATGATGACCAAAAGAAAGTTGGGGAAGGTGCCAAGAATGTCAGTTGTGAAGTTGATTGAAGTAGCCACTACACCCGCGAACAATCGTCATTTCATAGAACAATAGCAAGGAAGGATGGTTTCAAGCAAAGGAGCCTTTGATGTTCAAAACAACGTTGTCCACACATAAAGTAGGTTAGCAATGGTGGAGGCTTTGGTGGAGATAGTTTTAGAAAAACATTGATCAATTGTGTGCTTTGGTGAACCAAAGGCAAGATGTTGGAGATGAGGCAGAGCTTGCATCAACAACAGGTATAGAACTTCATGACAAAGGCACTCACCAAGGTGCAGCATATTGCACTAAGGATGGTGCACTAGAGAAGGAAGTCCAAGAGGATGCCAAGTTTCCATGGAAAAATGACATAAGTGGTGGGTCCAAGCAATGCAAGGAGGCACTCATTCAATAGAACTCTCAGTTGGAAGATAGTGGACTGGTTGAAGGAAGGTTTGGTGAATCCAAGCCCTTATTGGGTGTGCTACAACATTATGAAGACCGACAAGTTGAGAATGTTGCTGATGCTGTTTTAGTTGGATTGCAAAGCTTAGAAAAGACAATCTTAGAGGACGTTGAGAAAGCTCAACCACCTATTGAGAAGAAAGGTTGAGTAAGACTACTAAAAAGTAAGCCAAAAGGAAACAAAAGAAGGCATATGTGGCCAAAGCAAAGCACCTTTGGTTGTTGCAAAAGAAGAACATAAGTCAGTAGACTTTAGTGAAGATGAAGTGTTGGAGGTTGATGAATCCCCCCAACGAGTGGCATGGCAGATCACAAAATGTTGTAAGATGGTCTGGGGTGAAGACTATCAGTTGTTGTTTGATTTGTTGGATGAATTGGTTGTTGCATGATTCAAGAGGAAGCCAACCGTGAACAAGCTGCTTTGAAGGCAATCGCTAGCTATTTGAGAAAAAGACATGAGTATGAGAAGCTTGCTGAAGAATAGGATAAAGGAGGTAGTTTGTTTTATCATGGTGATGAAGTTCATGGCAGTAGCAGTTCATAATAGTCACCTTCTGCTTCTCATTGAGGTTGTTTTAGGCGCCTACTGCCCAAGAGTGGGGCAGTGGGCATGATGGTGCCATGGTATTAGTGCCTTGTTAAAAATGAAGATACCCGGAAAATTTTATTGGGTTACAGGAAGGGTGACTTAACGGTTTTGAGGAAGAGGCAATGTCCTTTCCTTTGTTCAGTAGAGTTGTACAGCAGACAAAAGTGTGGATGGAACTAACAGTTTTGTGCATGAAGAAGTGCATTCTCATGAGTTTGAGTGCGACAAATGAACTGATCACCCAACTAGATCAGAACATGGAGATATATAGTGTATGGAAAAATGACAAAACTGGTTAAGTTACAAAAGCAGTAGTGAGTTTGGTGAAGTGCAGCATTGGATAGTTGAGTGATCTTCTTGGTGAAGGTTCTGTTGCAGTAGCAGTAGCATTGGCAGTGGAAAGAGGCATTTTAAAGTGACAGTTGAAAAATTCTTGGACGTACTTGTCGCTGACCTTTTTGGGATGGCAAGAACTTGAGTAGGGGAGCATGTAAGAACTTCAGGTTTTCACCATGGAAAATGAAGGCATTCACCCTAGTCACTTCGCAGTTTAGACTTTCCAGGGCATCTTTGGGTTACACACCTGGGAGTGGGCACAAGGTTGTCTTCCTCAATGTTGTAACAGGCAGCAAGGCACTTGGAGGAAAAACAACTTGCATAATTGGATGGGCATGGCCGTGAAGACTCTTGGTGAGGATAAGTTGCACGCAGGCAATGTGGGAGGTAGTAATGCTAGGAAGAGTGAAGCGGACTTTAGTGTTGAACTTGAACATCTTGGCAAAACATTTAACAAGTGCAGTATAGCAAGCACGACAAAAGTCTTGGAGTACCATCTTGAGGCCCTTTTATAAAAGAGGTTGCACAAGTGGAAAACATGGTGTTGGCACAACTTCTAGAACAGCCTTGGAAGAAGGCATGGTTTGTGGCTTGGAAGTGGTCCCAAAATAGAATTAGTTCTGCATGGTCTAACCATTGGTGAGTTAGTTGGGCATTAGACAGTTGGCAACGTCCTAGGCATCTTGAGATGCACACCCGCACCATGAAGAAAGAGGTTGCACCAAGTGTTGGAGTGACTTGGATGCATTGTGGGGAGAATGTGATCCTAGGTAGCTAGACATTCCTTGGTTCAAGGGCGCAATGTACCAAGAAGAACATGTTGAGCAGCAGTGCCTTGATTTGTAAACGGAAGTGCCTTGTTCAGTTGGGCGCACACAAAGTTGGATGGCTGTTTGATTGACATGACCATGAAGTTCAAGGAATGGCAAGAGTGCCTCGAGCATTGTTCAAGTAAGGTGGTTGCAACCGTCGAGTGCCTCAAGCAGTGTTGAGTAAGGTGGTTGTGATTGCAGATGGGTGAATTGCACGTTTCGGTCTCCTTGGCATCGGACATGGTGAAAGGCACCTGAGAAGGTGGAAACGGTTAAAGCACCTATCACTTATATAAGAGGATGCAATGAGCATTCATTATGCAAAGGCATCAAGAGGTGATCATTATCATCGTGGAAGATGTGGGCAAGGAATTTTGAGCTGCTAAGACTGGGTTTTTGCACAGTGAACAACTTGGATGCTGGCAGTATAATCTACTGAAGAACAGGACTTGCAAGAGGTAGATCTACAGGTGCTTTACAGGTTGGATTGTACAAGTGGAGTGGCACTAAGGCAATGTTGCCTTGGACTATTTGTACTTTTGTAAAAAGAGTCGCAGGCCGTGGTCGGGCTCCTTTATGTATTTTGTTGTAACATTCTTCATTAATAAAGATTAGGCATCCACCTTGGATGTCGCCTTCACATTCGTGCTGTGGCTCTCTGTATGTTGAATGTTATTTCCTTGCAATGTTTTGTTTGGCAACATGTTAAAATGTTTGGCTAAGTGTTAAAGAAGTACTGCTAGGATGTTTTAAGACCACAGTTGGATGTGAATCTAAGTGTTAGAGAACTTGGTTGTAAATCTAACAATTGCAACTTAGGTCGTAGTTATCGTCAAATCCTAAGTGAAGTGGTGTAGTTTGGTTGCAAGTAGGTACAACTTGGTCCAGCCCCTATGGCCGAAGCAAGACAATGCCGAACAACCCAGGGTGCCAAGAACAAAAAATTTCAGGCAGAACTTGCAGGTCTGTGGCAGTATGGATCTCTCCTCCACTGAGCCAAATATGCTAATGCAGCTCATGCCAAGAAGCATCTTGCCTAGATACCAATGATATTTGATCAATGAGGTCTTGCCTTATTTTGTGACAATTATAGTACCATTGAACTTATGCAATCCAGTGAATCATTAGAAGTCGAAACACATTGAGATTTGGAGGCATTACAAATCAGCATCTCCATGGTTAAGGACAAGTAATGCTAATCTTTGTTTCTTCCATAAATCAGCTTGTCAATATCTTCACCAAATCGCTTCCAAAGCCCACCTTCACTAGTCTATGGACATATATCTGTACAAGCGAGATACCTTTAAGGGGGGAAACATGATGTATTGTAATGTCTTTTCTCCATGGCTCCTTGTTCGGATTAAGGGGGACTGTTGAGATCATGTGGTTAATCTTTACTTGAGGCCACGTGCCAATCAATTGTATTAAATTAAATAGCTTTATGATATTATATGTTCTATATTTAATTAGGTCGGCCTAGTCACCCTCTTGGGGCTAGAGCCCTGCCCCTAAACAGTGTATAAATACAAAGGTTACACTTCTCATTTGTATCATCTCAATCAAGTGAATGCATTCATTCTTTTCCTAAGGGCACTTAACAATTCACTCTACTTGTGGTATTTTTCCCTATTTGTGTGGTTGATTGTTCTTGGTTATGGTTGATCTCTCTTGGACAAAGATATGGTATGTGAACATCTCCCTTGTGATCTATATTAAGTGTTGTTATAAATCTGTAGGTTTGATGATTGGATTACGGTTTGTTGAAGAGATCAATGTAGATCTCCTGTCTTCTTTTGATCTCAACAAGTGGTTCATTTGCCAGCCTATGGTCGCGGGTTCAAATCACACATACAGGCACACGTATTTCCATAAGACATGTTTCAAAACCTAACTGGAGTATGTCACACTATAAGCACATATAAATCAAACCTTGCTAACCTAATGAGCTTAACTATGCTCAAATAAAATGGACTCAGGTAGCTTTTTTGCCACAGTAAATCATAGCTTGTTCTTACAATCTCTTTCAATAATATTTCCTGGGGCATTTAAAAATGCAAAATTCAGTGTAATTTAGTTGAAATTGTTTCTTTTCAAATGGAACACGTTCTGATTTGGAGCAAAGCTCAGGGCTCAAATAGAACTCTATGCTAATTATGCACGCAAATTCTCATTGTACATTTTTAAGGTTTGCAATGGTTGTTTATGAATTTTTTTATCATTATGACCTATCTGCTCATGATTTCACTCATAGTAGTCCAGGTGACATTAAGCCCTCTCCAAATCATCTCCCCTGCCTCAGAAATATCCAGCAAAACCACTCAAAAGAGAGGGAGGTAACTAATAAAAAAACCAATGTTTCACATCTGCATGACCTTAAGAGAAGACGAGCTTTACCCATACAGTTTTCAGCTCATAGCAACGGTGCTCGTCTACGGATTAAATGCAAATTGAACTTATCTAATTTTATCTACCAGCGGAATTCAGCTTCCCCCTAAACAATGAAACAAACATATAAAGCTATGAGGGTTAGCTCAAGCAGTCCTAAGTCATATGTGATTTATCTTCCCAAGTTAGGGAGGTCTCAAGTTTGACTCTCTGGATCCCCTCAAAGTTAGGTGATTTGAACTTAGGCACCCACAATTTACCTGTTTACCACCTGTTAACAGAGGTGAAGTATCTGAGGCCTTCCCTGCTCATTTCCAAAGCATAAAAAGGAAACAAACAAATTGAACAATACCTTGCCCATTTCTTGTTCCAAGTCCTAATTAAATAGTGGACCTAATTTTTTTTACATTCTTGCAATTTTGCATTCAATCCCAATTTCAAACTGGTTGGGATAAAAAGGAACGAATTTGATCAGCTCTATGTCTCTACAATTCAAATGGCCCATTCGTGAAGATAAATATGATTCCAGTGTTGTTTGTTGTGGGTCTGTGGGCATGCATGGACATCAGAGATATTGAGATAAAATATTTCAAAATACCTGAAGAGCAGACTGCCATTGTTTGTTGTATATCCTATCATTCAGAGCTTCAAAAACAGCCTTTGGAAATAGGTTTGTGGCCTTCTTAGTTGCAGCTTTCCTTTCAATTCCTGCTTTTGCAGCCTCCATCCTCAAAATGGCTGACATTGTTCTCCTGAATGCCCGCTTTGAATTTGCAATCTCTCTCTCCACATCTGCACTATTTTGCACATGTTCTGTAGATTTCGTCCTGGTTTTTGAAGTGTCTCTTGACACCTTTTTTGTATGTGCGCTCTGTGCGCGTTGTAATTTTTCATGAAGTCCAACATTAACAACTCCTTTGTTCCTCTCTTTTCTCAGATGAAAATGAAAAGGTTTGGTATGTTTGCGGGGGGTGATTACAGCACCCGAGGTGCTTGAATAAGTGAGGGAACAAACGCTTCGTGGTGTGCCGTGTGTAGATACCCAACACAAATCCATGGCTATCCCTCTGAATCAAGTCATCGTAAAGTATATAATCGGTATACTCCCCATAGCTGAACAAAAGTCAAACCCAATTGGTGCGTTTGATTTATTTTTGTGACCAAAGGTCTATCAACGGCATTTTTTATTAATGCACATTTTTAACATTGAGAACCTATGCTGTGCCTAAGATTAGCTATGAAAAAACAATGTTTTTTTTTTTTAAGAAACCCTACAAGGGAAGGAGTATAACCCAGAATCTGCAAAATTCTTAAAGCACATTGTAGCCATGTCCCTATGGATTTTCTACTTCGCTTCAAAATTCTTAAAGCCATGTCCCTATGGATTTTCTACTTCGCTAGATCCCAATGAAAATGAAATTCTCCAATCATTTTTACTAGAAGATATAATACTCCTTAACCCTGCAATTAGACACATTAAACATGCTACCCTACAATGTTGCAATGGGCGCTACTATAGGGGGTTTAATGTGACCTTAAAGACTTGAACAGATCAATTCTACAAAGCCGGCTCATAGTCCTTTCACCAAAATCCATCAAATGTATAGATTAACATTCAAAGAAATATGGGTGGTGTTATCAACTATGGTATTTTTTGGATCCAAATTTGTTCAATTAACTTAGTAGCATTATTTTGCCCACCATGTGAACATGGATAGTAATGCACTACATAAAAAGAAGATGAAAGCAAACCCTTTCCTATGGACAAACATGCTCAATTGGTCATGAGTTCATGTTTTGCAATGACCATCTTATATCGATCCAATGTGATTCCTTGTGTGTTGTGGTGTAATTGCATTGCATGTTAGGTTTTCTTACATCATTTAGCTATGGGAGCCAAGCCTCAACCTTAAACTTTAAATTCCTCATTAACATGGCCAACCTTAGGAGAATGAAGCAACTCTCGTTAATTATTATAGTTCTTATGATCACTCTCTTAGCCCTCGGCAACAATAGCTAGTTGGCTTCTTTGTAGCAATTGTCGTGGGACGCTCTAGTGCTTCTAGAGTTCAAGAAGAGATTATGTAGCATTCTCTTGGGCTTGTGCTTGGCTCTTGAAACCAGATCTCCCTCCACTCCAATAGTTTCCACTTCACATGGTAAGGGATCCATTGCTTTAGTGGACTCATTATTGTTATTAATCTCGATAAACTTGATATTGTAGGGACATCAACTTTAGATCTCTAAGTTAGTTGGAGATGCTAGCAAATTTGTTAATGGCCAGTCATTCATTCTTTGTTAAGTTGATTGCCGAACCTACACATTGAATTCTAATGATGACAACTTCTAAATTAATCTTTGTTGTCTCTTTAAAAATTATGTCAGGAACCAATCCTATAGGTAGTCCGTTTAAAAATTTTATGGCACAAAATCTTTGGTCTTTAGAATGGGTGTATGTGTAAGGTATCTACAACTTGAGCATGAAGCTCATGTCCTCCAATAGTATTGAAAATTGAGTGTCCTAGCACTAAATGGGCACTCTAGTCTTGGAGTCTCTAACTACAATATGTTAATTTCATAGGCTAGCTTGTAAATTTCACATATGATGATGTATTTGTACTGATGTGAGCCAAGCCTCGACTTTAAAGTAGTTCGTTGCTAAAGTATAAAACATAATTATGGGCATTGATAGTATTTTATGTTGTGGTTATTGATATTATAGAATATTTGTCATGTATTTCTAAAATAATTATCTTACCCAACAAAAGTGGCTTATGGACAAATGCTTGACTTTATTTACTTGTTTATGACATTTCAAGCTATATATATTACAAAATACTATATTACCTATTACATCACTTAGTATGTTGTTTCAATTTGTCTATTACAATATGTTTATAATTTGTCTTTTCCCAGTAAACATTTGAGAGGACTACATACTATACTTATGTGTTCTTTGCCTTGATTTTTCTTTTTTTGGATTTTCTAAAGTGGAGTTGCACATAGTAGCTAATGAGATGTATGTTTGGATGCAATATTTCTCACTAACTATTTTATGAGTTTAAGTTATTTATATTGTACAATTATAAGCTTATCAAGCTTATTGTCTTTTTTAAAGTTGATTAACAGTGACTTGAAAAAATGTATTGAATGACACATTAGTTCTTCTAATTGTTTATGCATATCATTCAAATCTAGATATTAATTGTTGTGTAAAATTATCGAGGGCCATTACATATTGTTACTTAAATAAGTTTCAAATTAGACTATGTCATACAAGTAGACAAAGAAGGAAATTTTAAATACTGTGTTTGAGTAAATATGGAAAAAAATGGATTGAAGTTAATTAGGCATTACTTCATCCTAAATAATATGAGTTAAAAGTTACAAGTATGCAATCTTTCAGTCACATGGAAGAGATTCGTTGCTTCAAAATAAAGGATGAATTATGTCTTCAACTAATCAAAAGAGGAAAAGATTTGTTTGTCCAAAACTATAATTAAAAGGCAATTTAGCTTGGGGATTACATATTAGGGTTCCAGATGCATCTCTCAACATATGCATAAACATGTTTATTATAATCATAAAGCAAATAGAGAAACATTGGGCTAGTTTCTATTGTTTTGTTTCAACGAGCAAGGCTCTTAACTACATATTGACCACTAAGAAATAAATTGTTGCATATTTGATAATGGAATTATTATGTAAAATTGTATTGAATGTTTAGAAGCTTTGTTTGCAAGCTTGACAATATTGCATTTTGAATAGAGAACCCATTAAGTTATATTCATTAGAAGGTCCTTTATGTTGATTCACCTAACTTATTTACTTTTATTCGTTGGAAAAATATGTGTAAATTTATCAACAAAAAAAGATGTGCAAATGTATTAACACAAGATGATTTATCGTTACAAATCACCCAACACTATTTATAGTTAAGAAGCAACTATAAAGCAGAACTTAGCCTGTTCCTTATCCTATTCCTCTACAGAAGCAAAGTTTATTCAACGTTCTATTGGGGGATCCATAATGAAATTTTAGCATTCTAAATAATTTGGTGCAATCTCCATTTTAATTTTATAGAATGTAAGAACTCTGATATTTTCTTTTCAATTGTGTGTGCCTCAATTGTAATAGATTTGTTTGGTATTAGTAGTGTTCACGATAAGACTGATCCAAGGTTTAGTTGTTAGTTTACTATTGATAATTTTTCTTTACGCATGTTAAGACCATGTTGGAATTGCTCTCAATTTCATCCAATCTAAAGCGTTTAGGAGCAAATACAAAGTCCTACAAAAAGTTCTTTGAAAGTTGGTTTCCCTACTCCCAACACATAAACCAAAATGAATTCACCATGTATGGTATGCATAATTCTTTCCTCGTCTTCTTTTCTAGTGTTGTTCTTTGTTTTCCATCAAAATTCAATATATAGTGTCTTATATGTGTCTATGATACAACTAGTTGCTCTTAAAAGGTCGATTTATAAATCTTTGAGATGTAGTAAATGAGTCAATAACAATGCACCTACACTTTCACCTATTGATCTCTAAGGAATATGTGTATACAACTCCCCCATTATACTGAGACATGAGTTACCAACAATATGTCTCCTCTGTCAAATTCATCCTCTGTACCTCTATCAAATTAGAGATCAAATAACACATAAATTATATCCTAAGCAAGTTTTTGGTCTTCCTATGGCAACTTTTGCATGCAAGCTTATTTTTGGAATTTAATTGTGAAACACATATTTTTAATTAAATTTGAAGGTAAAAAAACCTTTTGTGACTCAAATTGAAAGAACAAGCCAATTATATATATGCCAAGTGTTAATCTCATCATAGGTTTTGATGGATACCAAGCCATTTGTAATAACACATTGTTGGACCATAAGGTGGAAAACCTCCACTCTTGCCAAATGGATTTTGGAAATTTGAAAGCAACTAGACCCCTTACGGGTTCAAGCCTGGCCAAGCTCTTTAGTAATCAAAAGAAGTGTTAAGTCTTACTCCAAGAGTAAAAGGTTGTTTTGCCCTACATAGTATCTACAAGAAAGTGAGTATCCCTCATTGCAATCATTATGGCTATAAGGGTGGGGTCATGTGCTTTCAATTACCTAATCGTAATCCTGTACATGAGACTAGATATTGCCTATAGTTATAGTTTAAGCTCATTCTAAAATGTGTTATGTGTGATGTATTGTTTTTTAAATTCTTTTTTTCTTTATTCGTTAAATCAAAATTAACTCCATATTAATTTATTGTTATCTTGCCTTTAGCAAATCATAATATTTTTTGCAAACATCTCATTTATAAGGGCAATAGGGTTTTTTTATGATGTTTATGGTTGAAATATGTAAATGAAATGGATATTAAAAGCCATTCTTTCAAGAAAAAAATATTTGAAACACTAGAGCCAATGACATAATGCTCTTAAGCAACCTTCCTTTGAGCTTAAAAAATGAAGCTTAGCATGTCTTATTTAGGTTGATCCTTCCACTTATTCAAACTTGTTTTGTGGTTGGTGTTTGAACAACATGGTTGTAGTTAAAGCGACTCTCTAATATATTGCAACTTTCTTTTGTTCAATAAGTACTACATTTTAATGGGTTTTTAGATTTATTTATTACTTTGCATCTCAAAATAAACAGGGACTTAGATTTTTTGCAGCTCTATATTGTTAGTTTTTCTCCTTGTGATACTTATCAGCAAACCCATTTAATGAAGAAAAGACCATTAATTTCATAGTAATACTTGCTTTGAAAATAACTTGTTATTTTCTTTATTTTTAACCACCTTATTTTATTAATTCTCACCATGTCATGCTTAGGCATATTTGGTTTAGAAGTTTCAATGGTTTGAGATAACCAATGAAAATAATGCTAAGTCTTAAGCTTTTCCTTACATTTGCTTGTTGGAAAAGTAATTATGTAAAATAAAGTATACTTAAAACTATAGTATTTCTAAGATTTTCACTCCAAGATTTTCAAATTTTTGCAGGTTTGATTTCTCCTAAGTTGCTCGGTGGTGGTGATCTCTAGAAGTATGCGATTCGCTTGAAGGCTGCAGTGGCCATTCATTGCTTCCTGGCTCGGTGGTGGTGGACTCTAGAAGTCTGCAATTGCTTGAAGGCTGTAGTGGCCATTCATTGCTTCCTAGAAAATCAAGAATCCTGCATGCTTTCCCTGGTTCTCTAGTGAGCAGGCACACCCTGTGGAAGTGATCAGGCGTCTGCTGTTGGTGGCTTCAGGAGTCTTCTTGGTTGTTTCTTGTTAATCCGATTTGCTGGTGGCTTGGCTTCTTCAAATTTTGTGTGGGTTTCAAGATTCATATCTTCATCGGACTCACTATCGGAATAATTTTGAAGTTTGCTCCCAATTTTGTTGACATCTTGTCAACCCGCTGTTTAGGCCTTTGGAGTTAGGTTCTCTTATCGTCATTGCCGAGGGATCACTTCCCTTGAGCTTTTCTCCATCGATGTTTCAGACGTATTTTGGTTATTGGGCCGAGGGGTTGTTTATCCGATCGTTGATCACTGATTGATCACTGTTGACTCTCACCGAATAGATTAAGCTCTCTCAGCTTGGACTCGCTATCGAAAGGATTTTGAAGTCTGCTCCCTTTTTCGTTGACATCTCGGCGATCCGCTATTTAGGCCTTTGGAGTTGTTCTCCGATCGCCGATGTCGAGGGATCGCTTCCCTTGAGCTTTTCTCTGTCGATGTTTCAGACGTTATTTGGTGATTGGGCTGAGGGGTTGGTTCTCCGATTACCAATAGATGATTGACCACTTTGTGTTGATTCGCTTCATCTTTCCCGTCGAATAGATTAAGCTCTCTCAGCTCGTCAAGCTTTGAGCTGTTGTTGTTCATTTCTTGATCTCGGAGGCTCCATCTCCAATTCTTGGTTGTTCTGGTAAGGGTGATCTTTGCTGCTGCCAGTTCGGAATGATAATGGAGTCTGCTTGCCGATCCACCGAGGATGGGTGACGGTGAGGATAAAAAAAAAAAATCTCTGCATGAACCATGAACCCTGGCCTTCAGCGTTGTGGAGTTTGGATCCTTCCATCCTAGGAGATATTCAGCTCCTGTTTGATTGTTGTTCGTTGCTCTTTGGTTGCTCACTCCCTCTTGTTAGTTTGATATTTGCAGAGGACTCTTTGTCTAAGCAGTGGTTGATTGTGTTCCTGGTGGTGCTTCATCCTTGGAGTTATCCAGTGACTAATTGCCGACTCTGATTTTTGCAAAGGATTCTTTCTTCAATCAGCTTCTCGAGTTTCTCTGATTGTGATCCTGGTGGAGATTCATCCTTGGAGCTTTCCAGTATCCATTTGTTGAGCCTGATTTTTGCAGAGGATTCTTTGTTCAAATAGCTTCTCGACCTGGTGGAGATTCTGCTCGACCTTGATTAGAAGTGAGCTCAACGCTGGTGGGATTTATTTGAGTCTTTGTTTGGTGGTTCTATTTTGGGGTCATGGAGGATGAAGGGGGTTCTTCCCCTATTCCTGATCTAAACACCTTCAGAAGATTAACAGCTTCAGGAAGCAAAAGGAAACTCACTCAAACCCATCAAAATTTTGTAAAGAAGCTTGAAAATATTCTTTCAGTAGCCCTAATAGTAGAAACTTGTCAAACAACTATAAACATTGCTGACCGGGGTCTCATTGACTAGTTCATTGGGCTTTGGCCTTCCCCTAAGACAATTGCAGGATGGGTCCATCGGAATTGGAAACCTCTCATCTTAGAAGGTATCTACATCAATTTGATAGGTAAGGGATATTATATTTTTCTCTTTGAAAATTCTACTGATTGAGATTTGATTTTTCGAAACGGGCCATACTTCATGGGTCCCTAGGGACTCTACTTGAACAAATGGTCTCCGGACTTTGATCCAAACCAAGATGTTCCCTCAGCGCTCCCTGTCTGGGTTAGGTTGCTGCACCTTGCTCTTCATTGCTGGAATCCAAGAGCCCTTGAAGCTATTGGAAACACCCTAGGGAAATATATTAACAGGGTTGATCATCGAGATCAATATACCTATGCTAGAATCTGTGTTAAAGTGGATTTGGAGGTAGGAATACCCAAAGCAATTAACTTGACAATAGCATATTGGACCTATGTACAAGAGCTAGACTATGAACAACTGCCCTTTAAGTGCAGGTTTTATCATGGTT
>LPNX011034749.1:115398-195989 GCA_001517045.1 Pseudotsuga menziesii | reverse complement strand
AGTATTGAGCATTCCTGAAGACCAAACTCTTGAAGAGGGAGAAGTCCCTCAAACTCAAATCCAATCAAGTGAAGAAGATAAAGGCCATGAATCAGAACTCAACACACTTGTGGAAGGTCATTCTCCTACTTATGCAGAAATGGCAAAAAAAAGAAACCTCTAGACAATTCTAGCTCTTCAGATGAAGATCCTCTTGGTAAGTCATCCAAAAAAGGGTAGAAATCTCTCAAGACGATCCGAGAGGAAGAAGCTGAATGACTTAAGATGCAGGGAAGTCAATCAACTTTAGAGATGTCCATTGATAGGAACACTCGGGCCAGACCTACAAAAGGAGGCCCAACCCCTTCCGTCAAATGATGAAATGTGTCTCTTGGAATTGTAGAGGGCTCGACAATTCTACAAAAGCTGAAGCAGTGAATGATCTCATCAGAATGGCCTCTCCAAACATCCTTATGCTCCAAGAGACAAAGATCTATGAGGAAAGCTTACTCTCCATTAGTAGCAAGAGTTGGAAACTGAATGTTGGTAAGGCAGTGAGTTCTAGAGGCACTGCTGGTGGAATAGCCACATTATGGATAGGAATTGACTTTATTCTGGAAAATTCCCACAAATCGCAGCATTGGATTTTCACTCAACTTTGTCATATTCCAAGTAAGAAAGTTTTTTTCCTTTTAAATCTGTATGTGCCTGTCAATTTACAGGAAAAAAGAGAATGTTGGAACCCGCTGGCAGCCTTTCTCATAGCAAACTCCTTTTCAAATCTAATAATTGCCGGAGATTTAAATTTAATTCGAAATGCTAAAGGAAAAGTTGGTGGTGTCTATGGGAGAGATCCCATGCTGAACTAGATGGATAACTTCATACTTAAGTGGGAGCTAATTGATTTCAAACCCAAAAGAGGAAAGTTTATGTGGTCAAATAACAAATTAGGAGCAACCAACATTTCTGCTAGATTAGACCATTTTCTGGTTCAGAGCTCCTTGCTAGCAGATAAAACAGTCATATCCTCTAGTATCTTGCCGAAGATCACTTCAGACCATAAACCAATTTTATTATAGATTGAAAATGAAGAGGACCTTGGCCCCATTCCTTTTAGATTCAGTCCACTATGGAAAGATAGAGATGGATTCATGAGCAATGTCATCTTGGCTTGGGCAATTCCAGTTGCCAGATCTCCAAATTATGTCTGGGAGAGGAAGCTTATTAATACCAAAGTTGCGCTTAAGAATTGGGTAAAACTGTTAGAATAATCAACCCATAGTTAGCTACCTTAGACATTAATTAATCCATTTTTGTCTTATTTGCCTAGTTTCCATATTCCACTCTATGCAAGTTGTCCTCCACATGTCCTAGATGGTCAAACTTGCTAAAACTGAGTCATGGAGCACTTGGGAAACCTCTTGGAATCAATTCTAGTTTATTCCTAAACCTCCCCAGTGCATATCTACTTTTTCTGCTTTATTGTTGCTTTTACTGAGTTTTAAGGCAATTGCGAAAGTACGACTAGGTGAAGTTGACTTGTTTTTTGCCCTCATCCTCCTCCTCTCTTTTCTCCTAATAAAAGCATGTATGAGTTGTCCTTCCATCACCTATTAGCTTGCCTAATTGATTTTCCCAATTCGTGACCTCCTAGGCAGATTTGGAAACTGCTTTATGCACCTATGGGGGATTTGACTAGATTTAGTAAGCTTGCTTTTGACTAATTCGAATGGAATCCCAATGCATTCGAATCTCTCATGTAATTATTTATTTTGGCAGCCTATGACTTCACAAGGTTGGCTATTATACATTTATTCAATACAGATTAGTGTTCTGCTCCATATTCGATCTCCTTTGTGTGTAATTTGCATGTGTAATTGGCAATTTTTGTGAGTGTAATTGTTCTAACACCTGGGTTCAATTTCCACATGGTATCAGAGCCTTTTTAGATCAATTTATCTCCTTCCATATTGTTATTGTAGGTTCGACATCATTGACTGGGAGCATTCTGCTTACTAAAGGGACAATTTCTGAGCTATGGATCAATCTCAGAAGATCATCTTGACTTCATTTAATTTCTTTGAATGGAAAACAGAGATGGAGATACTGTTGAGAGCGAAAGGCCTCTACAGAGTGACTATGGCAGCAGAAGCAAATCCCAAGGCAGCTGCAGAGAAAATTAAATGGCACAACATGAGGGATGAGGCCTATGGTCTCCTGTGTCTGAGCATATCCAGAGACCTCCTTTTCCATCTTGATGGATTGACATCACCAAATGAAGTATGGGAGAAGCTTGTTGAGCTTTTTGGTAAAATAGATGAGACGAGAGGACATCAAATTGAGAATGAATTGATCTCCTTGAGTCCCAACAGCTTCGAATCCCTGCAACTCTACTTTTCCAAGTTTAAATCCCTTGATTTGCAGCTAAAATAGTGTGGAATTGAAAAGAATGAGGAGCAACTGGTTTTGGCCATACTCTCGAAGCTTGGCCCTGACTATTCAGTGTTTGTTTCGACCTTCCATGCCACCAAGTTGACAGCTCAAGCCTGGAAGATGCCTAAACTTGCAGAGTTCATGGAATCTCTCACACAAGAACAAGATAAACTGGTGATGATGGGCACCATCAAACCTTCCAAAGACCAAGCTCTGGTTGCTGGAGATTCGAGGGTGGATTCAAAAGGTAAGAAGAAAGCTAAGAAGACACCTAAGCAAAAGAGAGACAAGAACAAGTCTCCAGAGGAGCCCCAAGGTTCCAAGAAGAACCCCCAAAAGAAGAAGAACAAAGGAGAAATGAGCAAGTGCGCATACTGCAGTAAGGGCAATCATCCTGAAAGCTCCTGCATGAAGAAGCAAATTGACATACTGACCCAACTCCTGGAGAAGAATGGCATCTCCCTTCCTGATAGCTCAAAGAAGAGGGAAGGAGGATCGATTTCAAAAGACAGAGAGAGAGTTCATGCATTGGTTGCTGGCACATCAAGCTCACCTAGTTTCATCATTGATTTTGGAGCTTCAAGACATATGGTTTCGACCAAGGAGGCATTCACCTCACTTGACATGTCGAAAGGTCCACCAATAGTACTAGGAGATGACTCTCTCACTGAAAGTTTGGGCAAAGGGAGGATTGATCTTGACCATGGTAAGTTCAGTAATGTATTGTATGTTCCAGGTCTTGCTTCTAGCCTCTTATCAGTGTATCAGATGACCCACACAGGGTCTCCAAAGAAGGTCATATTCTCCCCTGATGAATTTGAGATCACAGAGATCTCAAGTGGTAAAGTCATTGCAAATCACACTTCGAAGGTATACATGTTCTCACATTTCCTACCCTACTCAAACCCCTCTGCTCTTCTGATTCATGCTAATGAGGAAAGCAAGATTTGGCATGCAATATTTGTTAGTTTTTCAACATTAAGCTAGCATTATTAGGATCTTTAATTGAGAGAATAACACGAACAACAATCAAACACAAGAGACAATGAACACAATGTTTTTCCTCGGGGAAACCATAAAGGAGAAAACCTCACAACTTCCTCAGAGATAGAATTAGCACCAAAATAGAAAAGCCCAAAACAGTAAGTGATATCCCGACAGTAGTAATCTTCTTCTTGTCTAGCCCCAGTGTCTTCTCCTTCCTCAACTATGTGCTACACTTGAGTGTGGATGAGTTGTGTGATAAATAGAGACTCCAGTTCTCTATTTATACTAATCCCGACATGACTAAAACCCTGCTAGGGCCGACCTCTACTATGAGAGTCTAATAACCCCAGTGCCCCAGAACTGTGGGGACTTTAACCCTTAGACAATCGGAGGGTTAGTCACTATGACTTGACATGACTTGTTTACATAATAGATCCTCTCGATCGGAGCATCGGGGCATGACAACATGACTCAATTACATAATAGATACATCCCAGAATAAACATCGGGTTACAAGACATAAGATACATAGATGAATACATTCCGAAGTTACAAATACATCAACAAGATTTGGCCATCTTAACTATAAGTATCTTTCTGATCTTAGTGAAAAAGAAATGGTCATAGGGTTACCAAAGATTAAGTTTTCCAAAGGAGTCTGTCAAGGTTGCATCTTAGGAAAACACCTAGAGCATAAATTTGAGAAAGCTAGTCATGCGAGAACCTCTGCGCCTCTTGAGTTGATCCACAGTGATGTTGCTGGCCCATTTCCTCATATGTCAATGAGTCAAGCCAAATATGCATTGACATTCAAAGATGACTTTTCCAGGTACTGTTGGGTTTACTTCCTGAAACACAAGTCTGAAGTTTTTGGCCTTGTCAAAGTCTTTAAGGCTTTGGTTGAAAACCAGTCTGGGAGGAAACTCAAGATCCTCAGATCTGACAATGGTGGTGAGTATGTCAAGTCTGAGTTCATTCAATATTGTGCAGATGCAGGTGTTAAGATGCAACATTCAATCCCTTACACACCACAACAAAATGGTGTTGCCGAGAGAAAGAATAGATCACTGAAAGAGATGGCAACCTGCATGATGGAGGCTAAGGCTTTGCCACCAATGTTTTGGGCCGAAGCTATAAACTGTGCAGCCTATATCCAGAATAGGGTGCCTCATAAATAGCTTGATGGTATGACTCCTTTCGAAGCATGGAGTGGGCACAAGCCAGATGTGACCCATTTCAGGATTTTTGGCTCAAGGGCTTGGGCTAGAATTCCAACAGAAAAGAGGAAGGCTTTGCAGCCCCAAAGCCAAGAGTGTCTATTTGTTGGGTACTCTGAAGATTCAAAAGGGTACAAGATGATCAACTTGATCACTAACAAATCTATCATTGAAAGAATTGTTCAGTTTGAAGAAGAGCCTTTAGCAGCAGTTGAAGTTGGAGAGTCTTCTTCACCACCAGAACCACTGAATGTAAGTGAAGAGATAAATGAGTTTGCTGATTCTGATATGTCTGATAATGATGATTTAATTGCAAATCCTAACAGTCCTACAAGACCAAAATGGGTAGCAAAGACCATCCATGCAGTTGGGGAACTAGCTGGAAATCCTAGTGATTCTAGGAGGAGTAGATCTCAGTTTGAGAGTGCCCTATGTATGAAAGACCCTTTGTTTATAGAGAAATGATATTTGATGGTTGAACCAAAACCACAGACATATGAAGATGCAGCACATGATCCAAGATGGCAAATAGCCATGAAAGAAGAATTCAGCTCACTCCAGAAGAACAACACTTGGGAGCTGGTTGATCTTCCCCCAGGGAGGAAGCTAGTTCAATGTAAGTGGGTTTTCAAAACTAAGTTTGATGCTGATGGTTCACCTTTGAAATATAAGGCAAGATTGGTATCCAAGGGCTACTCATAGGTACATGGTATAGACTACAATGAGACCTTTGCACCAGTGGCAAAGATGGACTCCATCAAGCTAGCCTTAGCCATTGCAACTTCGAAGAAATGGGAGGTACATCACATGGATGTAAAGTATGCTTTCCTGAATAGAGATCTTACTGAAGATATTTACATGCAGCAGCCTCAAGGTTTTGTTACTAATCCATCTCTTGTGTGCAGGCTAAAGAAATCATTGTATGGGCTTAAGCAAGCCCCCAGGGCTTGGTATGCCAAGATTGATGGCTTTCTGCTATCATTGAGTTTTGTTCGATGCAAGTCTGATCCTAATTTTTATTTGAAGTTGATTCATGGTTCTTTGATGATTATTGTCTTGTATGTGGATGACCTTCTCATTACATGAAGCTCAAAGGATGAAATTGCCTCCTTGAAGGATGCAATGAACCATGCATTTTCTATGACTGATTTGGGGTTATTGAGCCAATTCTTGGGTCTGGAGATTGCTCAAACCAAACATGGAATAAAAGTACATCAGTTCAAGTATGCTTTGGATTTGATGAACAAGTTCAACATGAAAGATTGCAAGCCAAGCAAGACTCCCTTCCTTTCAAGAGTTAATCTTGAAGAAGCAGGTTTTTCTCCTATGGTAAATAATACACTGTATAGGCAACTGAGTACCTTACACATACTCAACCTGATATTTCTTATGCAGTAAGTGTGGCTTCAAGATACATGGATCAGCCTCATGAGATACATTGGAGAGCAGCCAAAAGGATCCTTAACTTTGTTCAGGGAACAAGGACTCATGGGATCTTCTACAAAGCTAAATCTGATCTTGATTTGATTGGGTTTACTCACAGTGATTGGGTAGGTGACAACATAGATCAAAATTCAACATCTGGATATGTGTTTGTGCTTGCTGAAGGACCAATTAACTGGTCAAACAAGAAACAGAGTTCTATTGCACTCTCATCTACAGAAGCAGAGTACATAGGAGTTGTAAATGCAACAAATCAATGTTTATGGTTGCAGGGGTTACTTGGTGAGTGTGGATTTGAATCATAATAATCAACTACTATCTATTGTGATAATCAAAGTACCATTCGAATCTCCAATGATCCAGTTCAGAGAAAGAGAACCAAACACATTGAGATCCATATGCACTACATCAGACAACTTGTGCATGATGGCACCATTCACCTACTCTTCTGTTCATCTTCAGAACAAGTAGCAGACATCTTCACCAAAGTTTTTTGTGAGAAGACTTTCAGCAATCTCAAATCACTGCTGGGGATTGCTGATCATGCTGTGAAGTATGATTGATGACAAGATTTTCAAATTTTGTTTTATTGTCCATATTTAAGGGAGGATTTTTCCCACTGGGTTTTTGCCTCTTTCCTTGTTTAAATGGACATGCAGTATGTAAAGGGTGACTAAACCTTGTTGCTAAGCCCTATGATTTTCTGATAGTTTACTCATAATTCAAGCTTAAGGGGGGGTGTTAGAATAATCAACCCATAGTTAGCTACCTTAGACATTAATTAAACCATTTTTGTCTTATTTGCCTAGTTTCCATATTCCACTCTATGCAAGTTGTCCCCCACATCTCCTAGATGGTCAAACTTGCTAAAACTGAGTCATGGAGTGCTTGGGAAACCTCTTTGAATCAATTCTTCTTTATTCCTAAACCTCCCTAGCGCATATCTGCTTTTTCTACTTTATTGCTGCTTTTACTGAGTTTTAAGGCAATTGGGAAAGTATGACTAGGTGAAGTTGACTTGTTTTTTGCCCTCATGATCCTCCTCTCTTTTCTCCTAATAAAAGCATGTATGAGTTTTCCTTCCATCACCTATTAGCTTGCCTAATTGATTTTACCAATTCGTGAGCTCCTAGGCATATTTGGAAACTGCTTTATGCACCTATGGGGGATTTGACTAGATTTAGTAAGCCTGCTTTTGACTAATTCGAATGGCATCCCAATGCATTCGAATCTCTCATGTAATTATTTATTGTGGTAGCCTATGACTTCACAAGGTTGGCTATTGTACACTTATTCAATATAGTTTAGTGTTCTGCTCCATATTCAGTCTCCTTTGTGTGTAATTTGCATGTGTAATTGGAAATTTTTGTGAGTGTAATTGTTCTAACACCTGGGTTCAATTTCCACAAAAACTTACTCAAAACAATCCAACCAACGAAAGGAAAGAAGCCCTTCAAAATTTGGAAAAAATTCAATTGGAAATGGAAGAAATAGAAATAACTCCAGCTTTACTAGCGAAAGAGCAAAATGCACAGTCCATTTCTTTCCAGGCCTTCAGGCGAGAAGAAGAATATTGGAGATTAAAATCTCGAAGTACTTGGATGAAAGCTGGTGATAGGAATACCTCCTTTTTTCACAAGCAATGTAGAGTTAGAATTTCTCAAAATCATATCTCAGAAATTAACTCCCAATCTGGTGAAGTGGTAAAAGGAAATTCTCAAATCAAACAACTGGCTGAATTTCATTTTTAGAACCTCTTCAAGGAAGATGGACTCTTTGATCCTTACCTTACCTCTGATTTTTTGGCCAACATTCCCAGCTTAGTGAGTGAGGCAGAAAATGATGAGCTAATGTAGCCTTTTAAGGAGCAAGAAATTATTGACGTTATTTGGTCAACGGAGCCAAATAAAGCTCCTGGTCCTGATGGGTTCTCCTTTCAGTTTTATAGAATTTGTTGGCCAGATATTAGGAAAGATCTCCTCTGAATGTTAAAAGCTTTCCAGATTAAAGCCAAAGTGGGGGGTTGCACAAATTCCACCTTTCTTGCATTAATTCCTAAAGAAGCCAATCCTTCTTCCTTTGATAGATTTAAACCTATCTCCCTTTGCAATGCGTCCTATAAAATCTTTTCTAAACTGCTAGCAAATTGAATTAAACCTTTGCTTGAGAAATTGATTTCTCCTCTTCAAGGAGGGTTTGTAAAAGGGGACATATTCTGGATAATGTTATTCAAGTTCAAAAAGCTATGCATTCCGGTTTTCTTCGGAAGGAGAAGGGAATGCTCATCAAACTTGATATGGCAAATGCCTTTGACAGGGTAAAGCACTCTTTTCTTTTTTCCATGCTTCAGTCTTTTGGGTTCAGCTCCGCATTTATAAATTTGATAAAAGCTTGTATTCACAATCCTTGGATAGCGCCATTGGTAAATGGTAGGTCAGCAAACTTCTTTCAAGCCTCCAGGGGTCTCCGACAGGGCTGTCCTTTGTCGCCTTTTTTGTACATTCTTATGGTCGACTCCCTAAGCAGGAAGTTATTAGCAGGAAAAATTAATGGTATCATTCCGGGCATTTCTGCAGCAGTAGGAGTTGAAGCTATCAACCATGCCCTCTTTGCGGATGACACCTTGCTCTTGGGAGGGGCATCTTTAAAAATGGCAAGAGCTTTCTCTGAAATTATGCAACATTTTTGTATTATATCAGGGGCTCTCATTAATAACCAAAAGAGTGCAGTATACGGATGGAATGTTGATCAATCAAAAGTAGATAAAATATCTCAGATCTTGGGCTTTGAAGGATATGCTTATTGGGACAAGGTTAAATACTTGGGTCTACCCTTAACTTTGGGGAAAAACAATCCCTCTCTCTAGTTGGAAATCATCAGTAAGATTAAAGCAAAGATCAATTCTTAGGGAGGACATTGGCTAACCAAGGTAGCAAAGGTCATTCTGATTAAGTCAGTACTCTCATCTCTCCATATATATCAATCCTCTTTACTTCTGGCGCCAAAAGCTAATATGGATCAGATTTCTAAATTACTCAAAGACTTCTTATGGGGAGGTGGGAAAGGAAATCAACATCGTATGCATCTGGTTAATTGGGAAACAGTAAAAAGACCTCTTCTTGATGGAGGATTACAATTCAAAGATCCATAATTGTCCAACATAGCAATGGGAGGAAAAATTTTATGGCAGTTTTTTTCTAACAAACAACACACGGTTAGTCAGTTGCTATGGAAAAAATACCTTCACGGCGGATCATTAAAGAATATTCAAATGGCAAATACCACTAAAGGATCAATTATTTGGAATTCATGTAGGAAAGTACTTGATTTCTTTGTTCAACATCTGTATTGCATTCCAGGAAATGGTCGGAAGACTTTTCTGTGGGAAGATAGAATTAATGGACACGATCCACTTCATGCTGATGATGCTATTGCTGAGATCCAAAATTGGTTAACAAATAAAGGAATTCACAGATTGGCTGATATAGCTTCATGGGATGATAAAGGAAATTGGATCAACTGGTCTCTTCCTCTCATGACAGAGCGTGGTCTTCCTAATCTCTCTGACCATTAAAATCTGTTATTAACCAAGCTGAAAGGAAAGACTCCTATCCATCGATTTTGTAGAGACTCATGGGGATGTGGATCATTTGGAGTTTATACTGCTGCTGCCGGTTACTCTCATCTGCAGATTTCAGCGCATGCCAGTGCAATGGATTTCTTTGGCTCCCACAATGCAGCTCTCTGGAAGCTGGTGTGGAGTCTGCCCAGCATTCCAAAGATTAATTTCTTCACTTGGATTGTAATTCATCAAAAACTGTTAACGGGTGAAAATTTGTCAAAAAAAGGTTTTTATGGACCATTTAGATGTTGTCTGTGTCTTCAGCACATATTTTAGTTGAGTGCTTCTTTGCTCAAAAGGTTTGGACTTTAGTTCTGCATGGGCTGTCATTCTCTTTTTTTCCTCTAAATGTTGAACCGGTCATTCTTTTTAAAAACTGGCAATCAAGATATCGTGGTGCTCTTTCTTCCAATCATGCTTGGAGAAAAATCTGGCAAGCTATACCAAACTTTATCTGGTGGAAATTATGGCTGGCTCGAAATGATATGATTTTTAATGGCAAAATCCCGAAACCTAAAATTGTAGCATCTAAAGCTAAGGCATTTCTATTAGAAGCAATATGAAACCTTCAAATAGCTGGAAATAATCTAGAATCTGAACAAAATTGGCTTGGTACAAAATCAGTGGATAAAATTCAGGTGTGTTTAAGTAAACCTGTCATCAAAACTTTTTGGCAGATCAGGCTCTCAGAAAATGAGTTTTCAAATTGGTGGAAATCTAAAAATAAGACTTCGATATTCTTTACTGGAGCATCAAAAGGAAATCCGGGGAAAGTTGGGGCAGGGGGTTTGAATATTCATCCAGGCGAAAAATTAGAAACAAGTTTCAGTTGGGGAATAGGGCAAAGTACAAATAATCAGGCCGAATTATTTGCTCTTTTGAAAGCATGTCAACTAGCAAAGGAAGCAGGGCACAATAATCTGCAAATATTTGGAGATTCTGAAATCATAATCAAAATTCTAAACTTGGATTCAGTGTTCAATAATCTTTTTCTGAATTTGACCATGCAAAGGTTGCATTTCATTTTGATAGACTGTGATTCAGTTACTTCTTATCACATTCTATGTGATTTGAATAAGCTGGCAGATCTCAAAGCAAAACAGGGATGCCTCCTCCCTTCGGGAATGTTATGAGTGAATGACGGGCCTTGCCTATTGCATTCCATTCCATGACAAAATCTCAATCTGGTGTAAGGAATTGTATTCTTTGGAACAAATTGTAATTGGGTGAAAGCCCAAATTTTCCCTTTTAAATTAAAAAAAAAAAATCGTTTTGGTTAAAAAAAAAACTATAGTATTTCTAAAGTTTATAGTGAAAAAATTGTAACGTGTTTAGGAGCATTTATTATTGGCCCACTCTATTTGTAATTGAAATGGTGCATAAGGATGGTGATTTAAATGCATTAAAGTTGTTCATCGCCTTGTGTTCCATAACACATTGTTGGGCATGTGTTATATTGCTTACAAGTGGATTAAGGAAAATTACAATTACATATTTTCATTATTATTTCATGTGTGATATTGGAAAATTACAATTACATATTACATATTGTTTGCATCTTGGGTATGTGTAATTTTCCATAGCACATGAGCTATTTTTTTTAGAAAATATGTAATTAATCCTAACTAAGGGGTTGGGGTCCCAATCTAATATGGGTTAATGGATTAGGATTTTGGATGCTGCGAAATACCTGAACATTGTATGGTGAATGGTTAAGAAGAACAAAACGAGAAAGATATACATGGGACTCTAAGTTTTGTTGGTTGTTCTTGTTTAAAGGTTTCCAAGGTAAATTTGTGTACTATGTGCATTGGCATCATTTTATCTATGTTTTGCTTAAGAATATGTATACTTTGTTTTACTTCACAAGTTTAAAACTTACACACATTGTGCAATAAATAAGGATAAGTATTCATTGACACATCATGTAGTAAATGAGGACAAGTACACTATAATGTGCAATCACCCATGTTTTGTCTTAAGTCATTGATATAGATTAATGGTTGGTGTACATTGAAGATACCTAGAACATTATGACTTGTATTAACAATGTTATGGGCTCACTCATGTCTACTTCATTGCTTTGTTTTGCAAGCTCTGTTGAATTTGGTGGTTGTTGAGAGTAGTTCTTGTTGGTCCCATGTTTGCACTGATAAAAGGTTTAATTGTTATTGGAGAAACTATCTTGTATAAGGCATGTTTCTAACATGGCAATTGGGATTGATGGCCTTCTCTAAATCTTAACCCATTTTCCAAATGAGGTGGTTTTAGATTGTTTTATCTTTTCTTTTGGATCATACACTGGTCCAAGAAAATACTAGTCTCTATCCCAAAAGAAAGAAATCTATAGTCATTCTCATTCTAGAATATTGGGAAAGTGTAGTGTGGTTGTATTTTTGCATACTATAAATCTTTTGAGCTAATAAGTTGTTGCCCTACAATACAAGATTGCATATGAAAATAAATTTCTAACATGTGTTGGTTGAATCTATGATGTTTTCATGAACTATAATGATAAAGCAATAAGGCCTTAGTGTATCGTTGGATAAATGTTTTAAGATGTTGACATCATAGAAGTCGCAAGATCAACATGTACTCAAACTCATGTTTCTCATAACACTTTTTTCCAACTCAAACATTTGTCAAGATAGCCATGATTAATCTCTTGTCTCCTTTAATAAATAATGTTTCAAATAGTACTTTGACCACATAAAAGTTTCCCATGTTGCAATGTTTTGTGTGAAGTGAATATGTATAAGCTTAATCTCCCATGTTTTTTCAATAAAAAATCAATGGAATTCACATGCATTATTTCCATCTAAAGTAGTTTAGTTTCGTCATTGAATTGGATGAATATGGTAATCCACACAAAAATGTCAATTTAAGACATTGAATTGGATGAATATGGTAATCCACACGAAAATGTCAATTTAAGTAGAGCATTGTGTTTAGGGAAAACATTATTTTTTTTTGTTTTTATTTTATTATTGATATTACTATTCTCTTAAGCTAACAAAAATCATTCATAATGTCCAAACTTAAGATTTAAGATTTGAACAACAATGAGAGCTTTTTTGTTTGTTTGTAAAATTAAGTGATTATAGTGATCCACACAATAATATCATTTTAAGTAAAGCATTTTATTTATATGCAAATAACAATATGATTATAAAGGAAAACAATAGAATATTAAATATTTAGTTAGGGAATACTTTATTTTAAATTTGCTTTATTTTCATAGATTATTGTTGTTGGTATTTTTGTTATTTTAATCTAATAAAAACCATTCTTGGTATTCAAATTTAAACTATGATCCCCCAAAATGGGGTGAGAAGGGAGTTAAGATCTACCCCCACTGGTTGTGGGGGGGGCAGGTGGCAATACAAACATGCCAGACAAGAGGGCAAGGACGAGCATGAGATGGAAGGTACATTAGAGGTCGAGCAAGGGATGTTTAATGGTGCACGGGGTGGGTCATTTGTGTTGGAATTTTTATTTATATTGAGAGGGGGGTGAATCAGTGTATAGCACAGATTATACTATTTTGCACTCAATAAATTGTACTTTAAAAACTTTTCTGGAAAAAACAGTAATGGACACAATTGCGTACAAAATATGTAAAATAACTTTCTCTGTGTGTGGGGGGGGAGACACCAATATCCAATTGTGAGCATCAACTCACTCCAGACACTAATCTAATAGGGACATCAATCCCACATGTAAGCACCCACTTGTTGATTATAGGCACCAACCTGCAAAGAATTCTATCTTTTGTGCAAGGACCAACTTGCTGAATTTAGGCACCGACCTAAATGGATATCAGTACTTTTGCACAAGCACCCATTTGCAGTGTTCAGGCACTAGCCTGAATGGAGACTGCAATATCATTTTTGTGTTCTTTAACACCAACTAAAAGGAGCTCCAACACCCTGTTATGTATTCTCCAGCATCAATTGGAAGGAAACTATGACTTCCTGTCCTTTCCCTTCCTGCCACCATGAGATAAATAAATTATAACAGAACCACGATTTTTTCAATCTATGATCTACGTATTCTAATATCTGCTTCTACGTCTTCTGAGATATGTGTCTTAACAATCTATGATCTGCATCTTCTGTAATATGTACATCGATACTTCAGTACTTTTGTAATATACATCATTTACTATATATTCTCTTCGCACATCTTAGTGCAAGGCATCCATTTAATTCATCAACTGTCTACTGTTCTTCTTCATTTCCTTTCCGCATTCGTCTCTTTATTGGACATACGTCTTCTAGATCAACGAGCCATTGATATCTTAGAATCAAAATCTTTCCAAAGCAATATATCATATCTTCTTCATTTTCAAGCTTACATTAACATTTCCATCTCTTGCTCATTTATACTATTCTTGTTCAAGAGATGTGTCCACTTGTTGGGATTTCTTTGAGTCGGTGATGCACGTACTTCCTTAGTTCTTGGTCAAGCTAACCGCCTTATTCTATCTTTCGTTGGCGTACATCTTTTGGTAATTCAACCTTGTGGGGTTTTGCGCACTTAAGTCCATTGACTTGGTGGAATATATGCATAGAAGTCCCATGTCTTGGTGGGATTTTCGCACTACCAATACTTCCACACTTATTATTTATATACTTCTTCAAACTAGCTTTGCGTATATAGAGAACCACTGCCTAATGGATCTTTCGTGCACTTATATATATTTCTTCAAACTAGATTTTTACTCGACATCGTTAATGGTATCATTTAAGTTCACAATCTTCAATTCTTTATGCTTTTTTACATCCATCAACATGTTTCTTTATTGACATCAACAACCATCTTGATTGTTTGACATTAATGACAACATAAAGGTTCAACAATCTCCCTCTTTGGCATTGATGTCTAAATATGAGCTCTTCTTCTCTATGCAACATGCTCACCCTATGTTCATGCCATTTAATCCTTCATTTTTCATTTTTGCAAATCTTTCATCTTTAGCATTCATTTTCCAATTCAACACTTCTCTCCCTTTGAAATCAATGGAAAAAGGATTCTCCTTCTGAGAATTAGACTCCCCCTGGATTCATGCTTCTCAATTCATCTTCCTGTCATTTATACTATGCCAGATATTCTACCATGTCCCAAATGATCATTTCTACATCACTTACAGACTTCAAATCAATGATTTTGTCTTACTGGCCACGCCTTCATTAATTTTATTTTGCACAACTTGTCACATTCTTCAAGAGAACATATTACTTGATGAATGCCATTAAATTCACCTACGGTTGCACATATCTCCAACTGTCATTTAATATTGTATTAGCATACAACACTGATTTGGCATACTTTATGAGATGATCATTTGTGACCCATGTACTCATGTGATATAGACATATTTGTTCTTTGAGTACATTTAATTGACATGACTTGTTCATTATTCAACCATAAATGCAATTAAATTTTGTGTTCCTTCATTTAGCATGGGAACAAATGTCTGAATCTATTTATGGACTACTTACCACCTTCAATCAACATAGAATCATCGAGCTTTCCTATTTTCAACCTTGTTTTCATGCTTTTGATGCAATGGAGACCCTCTTTAGCAAATTAATGCAGCCATTGCTAGACTTTTTGAGGTAGTTGAGTCTCAACGACAAGTACTTGTAAAATTCAATGGAAAGTTTGAGAATTTGATGTCTCGAGCTAAGGAAGGTGATATACAAAGATTATATGCAAGTGAATCGATGACATGTTGATGAGATTGCACTTTTGAAGAGTTTGGTGGATCAAAATGAGCTCAACTTGGTGTAGTATCTTCAAGGAAAATCCAGCAGCATCACTCCCGATAAGTAATATTCTTCTGACATGGAATTGGGCCTTACATTGTTAGGTACCATTAATATTAAATTAGGTCTTTCATTGCCAAATTATGATCTTTAGCTACTGATGGCTTCAATTTTGTGCACCAATTTTTATGCTAAGGAAACTTTGACAAATATATGTTGGTTACAGTGTCTTGCGTACTCTTATTCTTATCTTGTATGTCATTTATGGCATGGTCATATTCCTATATGTTTTGAGCTTCAAAGATCCATTTTGTAAACTGAACGAGTACATTTTTGCATCTTGTAAAGACAACTCCTTCATAATGCAAATTATGATTATGCAAAAATGTTGTATATGCGCACAATGTTTAGTATTATGTAATGATGCATTCATATGATACGAAGTTGTTCATACATGAATATTTGTTCATCAATCACGGGAATTTGAATATGCCACATTCTTAAATCAATGTATCTTGTGTGATAGTTTCTCAAATATACTCTAGCTACAATGTTTATTACTACTTTCCTTGAATTCCTAATAAATGACACGTTGAATTCAAGGATCTTCCCCACAACTTCACTGATCAGCAAGAAAGGTAGTATTTAGTTGTTACTTGAGGAATGCTTTAATTTTTTTTATTTCAATTGCACATGTCTAAAGAACTTTCTTTATCCATTTCTTACTATATGTTTTATACTGAGCAAGATTGCTTTCCCTTTTTATCCATGTTTTACTATTAGCACTGTATGAGACATTTTTTTTGGATATTCCATTGTTCTTGCGTAGTACTGAGTCTCATGTCCAAAATAAACACAAGCATAACACCTCATTGTATGATAGTACTTTGTTGTATGACCAAAGTAATTACATCTTGAGCACTTCAATGTACTAAATTTTCTGAAATAATTTTCATACCTAGATTGATCTTGTTTTGAAGGCACATATCTTTTCTTAAATGTATCTCATTGACTTGAAATAGAAATGTGCTTATTCTCATAGACCTTTTCAACATTCTCATCATAGCCAACACCGATCTTGTATTTTGGAGATATCTGACTACTTAGTATCTTATCCAGGATTGACGAATTGTTGTTGAATTTTTATTCAATTTTTATGTCAAAACATACCTTGCCTCCTTTTGGATTTGTGGGAATTTGAAATTTCATGCTTGAACTGTCTTTGATTTTCCAAATATTGATTTTCTCTTCTTACATCAACCACTTCTCTTTTCAAGTGTGAGATCTCTATTTCCTTCTGCACAAGATGCTCTGTTAGCGGCTCATTTTTCCCTTTTGTTTCTTTTAGTGACTCTTCCAACACAATATTATTTTCTTGAATCCCTTTGACTTCATTTAGTGCACAATTCAGTTGTTTTTCAAGCTCTCTTTCCCTCTTACTCATTTGTTTTTTCAATGTTTCTTGAGTGACCTTTGCCTCCTTGGGTTTTTCTTCTGCTTTTGACCATTGTTCTTTTAAGAATTTGTTCTTCCTCCTTAACTTCTTTAATTATTTCAAAGCACTAATCAGTTCACCTTCCTAGTCAACTTTTGCTTTAGATTTTGAAGGTGACATATAAGTCCCATTGCAAAAATGCTTTCTTAATGTTTTAAATTAAATTTCATGTGTCTCTTTGTTGGCAGGGGTATTGGGTAAGTGAGTTCCACAAGCTCACAGGCCATCACGAAGGACCACAATAGCGCAATAGGCGAAAGAATAACCGTCTTTTGGAATTCTTTATGCAATTTTGTACTAATTGACCACATTTTGTGGATATAGGTCACTAGTTTGTTAGAAGTTAGAAGTGGACCTTGGATGTAAAGGTGCAAGCCTATATATAGAGATAGAATTGCAATAGTAAAGATATCACTTTGGAGATAATTTTGAGGATAACTTGTATTTTGGGGTTGGAGATATTTTGGCATCTGCATCTATTGTGAGCGGTCTTTTGGATCTATTTGTATTGGTCGGTTCTCAGTCTCCTGCTGTGGAGAAGTACTGCATGATGTGAATCTATTGCGCATAAGTAATATGACATGACGAATGTTGCCCTAAAGTGTTTTGGTTCCATGTTTTCTTTCCTGTCTTTATGCTCTGCAATGACAATGATGGATGTTCACTGTGTCTGTTATATGAATGAATGTGACTGTTGCGATGAATGAAGTAATGCGATCTACTAGTTATGCCTATAGAACTATGATGCAATTCTGAAAAAAAAATGGTCTATTTAGTATCTATTGGTTATTCTGTAAGTCATGATGCCATGCCCTCCCTTATTACTGCCAGAAACTTGGTTTTGACAGCTCTCCCTCGACATCTCGGGTGAGACTTCATCCGCTCTGTAGGTGTTTCCAGGTGGGGTCAAACCTGTCTGCGCCGGTGCTCACGGGGATTGCGCTAGTTGGATGTTGACAGAGTAAGAACCCCTGTCGACGAGGCTTTGTTGGTGGGTCGGGCCAACAAATGGTTCTATTGCTGGGACCTCATTGCAACTGAAGGAAGGAGATGTTGTGGCATCCAACAAAACTGAAGATTGAGGATTGGTTTGACCTAAAGTTGCAAGAGTTCATTGAAACAGAGAATAGGAATCCAAAGTTGTCGAAAACCAGGTGGCTGAATAGATATATATACGATGGTCCATACGAATGGTTCTTTTGTGAATTCTCGGTCATACTGTATGAATGGTTAGCACGGTTCACTTATAAGAAGAATAACCATCAAGGAGGAGAGCCGACATCCTGGACCCCTCGTTTGATCCAAGAGCTATAAGAAACCGATAACAAAGCATCGCGAGCTGTCGAAGTATGGCTGGATAGTATTCTGGAAGGATACATCACTGAGTTTGCAGTCGATACCAACAAGGCATACAACAAAGTAGAAAGAGAGTTCTTCAATGGGCCATGAGGTAGCTTCTTGCTGTCTCTGCAATTATCTATTAAGATGCTTGTCTGCGAGAAGGGTATTCTAAAAATGAACCTTGAGTAGTGGAACTTTGGTGTGCGGGGACCGTGGACACTGTGACGAAAGGGGTGAGACAAATGGAAAGATAAGGGGTAGATGGGTATGAGTTCTAAGGAATTTGTGAGGGTTGATGAGGAAACAAGTGGTTGTACGAGGGGAGGAGAAAGGTTTCGACAAGAGAAGAGGCAGAGGACAGGTGAAGTTCCTGCTGCGATCGAGACGCAAGACCACAAAGAATAGTCGCATGGGATGAAGAGACCCTACAGTGATGACGAGGATGATCAGACCCATGCTACGCCCAGGATAGCAAGAAGCTCGAACCCCAGCAGTAACGTGTCCACACCTCCGTGCACTACTCCACCAACAGGTAGAAAAGCGCATTCTACGTCACCTTGTTCGACGTGCAAATAACAATCTAGCAGTAGAATACCGTTTGTAGGAAGAAGGACCAGAATGGCCGGGCGACGAGATGAAGTTACCAATATTCCATGGGAACGAGACTGATGACCCGGAGCAGTATTGGTTCTTATGTGAAGCAGTTTGGACTGCTAGACAAAGTATGGATGACGATATTAAGAGAAGCCAATTGGAGACCACCCTCAGGGGTCGTGCACTTGACTGGTACATGAGATTCATGCAGGTTCCTCAGGGGACAACGACGAAAACATTGATGAGATCCGGGAAGGACTATTTGAGGAATTTAAGAAACCTAAACCTGAGGCCCAATATATTATAGAACGCAAGGAAATCAAGCAGTTTCCAAATGAAACTATTTGGGGTTTTGCTCAACGATTTAAGACATTGATGGCTCAAGTCAGCTTCAAAATGAGCGATGCTCAGCACAAGGAGTGGTTCATCATTGCACTGGTTCCACACATCATACAACTATTAATGTAGAAAAAGATCGCAACACAGAATGAAGCTCTGGAGATGGCGATGAAGTTGGAAGCTTCACCTATTGGGGAGACTATAGTTGGCATGAACCAGATTCAGGCGGAGCTAGCAAATTTGACACTCTAGCTACAAGATATTAAGAAGGCAAAAGAAGAGCATGATGATCTCTGGTGCACGCAGTGTCGGACGGATGGACACACCAAGGAAACTTGTTTGACTTTCCAAAACTATTTGCTCTCGGAGCACCAAACCATTTGAGTTGCGCTGGCGTGCCATGGTGTCGCGTATGTCAGGTATATGAGCATCGGCACGAAAACTGTAGCTACATGCAAAAGATCGTTACGAAGGTAAAATTTTTGTATTGCTCCTTTTATCGCTCCATAGGGCATGAGGATAAAGTCTGCCAAGCTTACGACTTGTTTCAAGAGAGAACATACAATTCATATTTTGTGAAGGGCGAGGATCCCCACGCGGTCCAGCAGTTGCAGTCACAGATGGTACAATCGATAGTACATTATACACCACCTCCGTAAATGCAGTTTATTTCGTCGCAGTCGCAACCACAGTTCATGCCATAGCTGTAGTTCATAGCACAACCACAGTTTGCACCATGACTACAGTATAATCAAGTGCCGACTGCTCAGACTCAACCACAATATGTTCAAGAAATGCACTATGTTCAACA
The DNA here is from genome assembly GCA_001517045.1 of Pseudotsuga menziesii. Lineage (NCBI taxonomy): Eukaryota > Viridiplantae > Streptophyta > Pinopsida > Pinales > Pinaceae > Pseudotsuga > Pseudotsuga menziesii. Next base: position 175,957 of record LPNX011034749.1, on the reverse strand, counting down.
GCAACCGAATCCCCCGCAGTAGCTAGCCCAACCACAATATCAGCAAAATGGAGGATTTCGAGGAGGATTTTGGGGACGAGGAGGAGGCTTCAGATGAGGAGGAGGATGAGGTCGAGAATCCATCAAGTGTTAAACTTGTGGGGTATTTGGCCACTATCAGAGGTAGTGTCCCCATGTGCAGTGTACATACTGCACAATAAGCGAGAATAATGTCAAAAATTGCCCTTAATTGATTGGGAAGTGGCAGGATGAAAACATTCCTCAATTGTAGAACCAGTTCGAAGACCAAAATCAAGTGCATACCCAACAACCATTGCAGAATCAGCCTCAGATCCTGCTATAGACTTAGAATCATCCAATGAACCGCTGTCAACTTAGAATCCTGAATCAAGGACCTACGGTTGCGACAATTTTAGCAGAGCCCAGGACCCATGTTGTCAACGTTCCTATTGTCACTCGTGTAGGTACGACGACTGGAGAAGATGGACCCCGTCAACAAGTTTGGTTTACGGGGAAGAAAAAGGCATCATTTGATATTGTGACGGAGAAGGAGACGTTATTTCAATCCAAGCATGTGATTGAGAGGAATCTAGGTAAGTTGCATGTTGTTGAAATGCCATCTGGTTTTTATCCTTCTATAGAGGCAGGACCATCACGACAACATGGTACCTTGCAACAGTTCTTTGAGAGTTGTTTGTCACTAGTTGGAGATCCTGAGGCTCTTAGAGAGATTGAGAAGTTGTTGTGCCAAAGGAATCAAACATTGAAGGATTTCGCAGTAAATTCCCTCCAGAAGAGAAAGACAGGTGAACAGATGAGAATGGACATCTAGATAAGGGACTATGAAGTCGATTCTGCTATTCTGGATCTAGGGTCAGATGTGAATATTTTGACCAAGCAGACTTGGCAGTTTATGGGAAAGCCAACATTGGGGTGGTCCCTTGTGCAACTGCGACTAGCAAATCAGGCCAAGGTTCAGCCTATTGGTCATGTCTCGAACCTGGTCGTCGATGTCGAAGGTATGAATACATATGATGATTTTGACGTCATTGAAGTAGTTGATGGTGGAGGATCCTATCATACCCTGCTGGGGATTGGATGGGCTAATGATAGCACGGTAGTTATCAATTTCAAGAAGCGGGTTATGACATTCAAAAACTAAGATATTAGAGTCATCGCTCCCATGGATCCCCAGGAAGGGCACTGGTATATTGAACCTATCAAGGATGAGGATGGTAGAGGCTGGGATCATGCCTACAACATCTACGAGGACTACACCTACCCTACTTTCGATGGAAAACTCAAATGGTGCAGCACTAGCTCTGTGTCCTCTGATTTTGATGATGCTCTAGAAAATTGGAAAAATCAACTTCATGAGGTGTTGTTTAGAAAGTGTGGATTGATCATGCAATCTCTACGCCGTGTTACAACTGAGATCGTCAAGCTGCTGATCTACGAGGGGCTACCATAGTTGTTTGATTCCTCCAAGAGTTTGAAGAGAAAGTATTTGAACGGCAGAGGTTGTTGGCACTGGAGGAAGCATTGAAGGCTACCCCAGTACGCTGGTGGGCGGCTCACAAATAGACAATCCATGATTGGGCACAATGGCGTTTATTGATGATGGTGCATTTTAGTGATTCAGAGACCCATCCTGCTGGGAGATATGATGGGCGGACTAAAAATACCATTAATTTAATGGAATGTCAGGATTTGTGGGCATTGCAACCCAAGGATGAGCGGGTCCATGCTTTTGTTCATACTTTGGATGAAATTCCTAGATCTTGGTATCTAGCGACAGAGCTACGCAAAACCATCACTACCTAGGAGGAGCTGTCGATTTTCTTTGCATAGACTTTTAGTTTCCAAGACGCTAACCCTGAGGTCCACAATGCACTCCAACTCATATGTGAGGTAGTATTGAAGGTTGCGCTGACCACATACCTTGTAGCTCCACATGCGCAGTGCCATATGCAATCCCTGATGACGTGCTACAATATATATGGTGAACCTGAAGATGATGATGACATGAGAAATGTCAATATTCTGAGATCAGAAGGTTGTCACAATGTTGCAGCACCGGACATACTAACCAACCCCATGAGTCAGACGCTGAAGATCCAAAAAGTTAACATTGGGACAGAAGAAGACCCGAAGTTTGCTAATATTGGGGACTATTGGGATGATAAGACAATGGCACAGATCACAGATATGCTGCATGAGTTCCAGGTTCTATTTTCGACACGGTTCTCGGAAATGAGAGGGATATTATGGGATCTAGGGGAGATGAAGATCCCATTGAAACCGAATGCAAAACCTGTGTGCCAGAGGCCGTATCAACTGAACCCGCGATACAAAGAACTTGTCAAAGATGAGATTGATCGAATGTTAGATGCTGGAATCATTGAGCCTGTTGAAGAGTCAGAATGGATAAGTCTTATGGTGGTTCAGAATAAAAAGACTGGAGAAGTTCGCATTTGTGTCGACTTGAGGAAGCTGAACGATGCCTGCCTACATGATCCATTTCCCACTCCCTTTACAGATGAGGTCCTTGAAGGGGTAGGAGGTCAGGAGATGTACTCATTCATGGATGGATTTTCGGGGTATCACTAGATCCGAATTGCAAAGGAAGATCGGCATAAGACCACATTCATCATTGAATGGGGTTGTTTTCAATATACAGTCATGCCATTTGGATTGAAGAAGGCACCAACAATATTTTATTGGGTGGTTGTTGCTGCATTCAAAGACTTCATTTAGAAGTTCCTACAGGTATACATGGATGATTGGACAGTTTATGGTTTAGTTAGGGATCACTTAGCAAATCTTCGATTGATGCTGGAAAGGTGTCGACAACATCAAATTGCATTGAATTCAAAGAAGTGCATTTTTTATACACCATTTGAAATACTGTTAGGCCACATTGTGTGCAAGCAAGGGTTGTTGATCGACCCTGCGAATATTTCACTTATCCTTAGTCTGCCACCACCAACTAATGTGAAGATGCTTCGGGAGACGCTGGGACACACAGGGTACTATCACAAGTTCATCAAAGGATACGCTGCGATTATGGCCCCTATGGAGAAGTTGCTAAAGAAGGATGCTGCATTTGAGTGGAATCACGAGTGTCATGGGAGTTTCAACACGCTGAAGGCCAATATAGTGTTGGTGCCTATCCTAGTATTCCCCGATTGGAACAAGGAGTTCCATGTCCATGTCGACGCCTCTTTTGTTGTGCTAGGGGTAGTACTTGCACAACCAGGCAAGGGCAACTTGAATCATCCAATCACATTTGCAAGTAGGAAGCTGTCTTTTGCAGAAAGAAATTACACAACCACCGAGAGAGAGGGCTTGGCCATGGTTTATGTGCTGCAAAATTTTAGGCACTATCTATTGGGCGGTCACTTCAAAATGTTCACAGATCATTCTGCTTTGCAATACCTAGTTAATAAGCCTGTGTTGGGCAGAAAGATCTGTCGATGGATGCTACTTTTTCAGCTATTTGACTTTGAGATATTTGTGAAGCTAGGATGGTTGAATGTTGGCCCCAATCATTTGTCTCGCATTGAGATAGGAGAAGAACCCACCAATATCGATGATGGATTTCCCGATGCGCAGCTGTTCCGGGTAGAGATCACATACGACCATTATGCTCCAATCATTTAGTTCTTGGAAACTGGAGTCACTCTAGAGGACGTGTCAACCAATCTTAAGAAGCAGTTGGTAGTGAAAGCTTTGGATTTCCAGCTGATTGCAGGGCAATTATACAAACTTGGACCAGACGAAATCTTGCGACAGTGCATCTTACCACATGAGCAAGGACCCATTCTAGTAGAAGCACATGCAGGAATTGTGGGAGGCCACTATGGAGGCAGGGCTACTGCGTGTAAGGTTTCACGCACTGGGATATGGTGGCCTACCTTACATAATGATGCAACAGATTATGCATGAAGCTGCGATGTATGTCAGTACATCGGCAAACCATCACGGAGGGATGAGATGCCGCTTGTGCCATAGGTAACTCTACAACCTTTTGATAAATGGGCCATGGACTTTGTGGGCCCAATTAATGCACCAGGAAAGAGGATTGGTGCGCGGTACATCATTACAACAACCAATTATCTAACATGGTGGGAAAAGGCCACGCCAGTCGGGGATTGTACTGCTGCGTCAGCAGGCAAGTTCATATTCAAGAATATTGTGACAAGGTTTGGATGTCCCAGGATATTAATGAGTGACCAGGGAATTCACTTTATAAATCAAACCGTGAAAGCACTAACCGAGGAGTTGCAGGTGCAGCATTAGAAAAGCACACCCTACCATCTGCAATCAAATGGAACTATCGAGGCTTTCAACAAAATATTGGAAACCGCGCTTACAAAGGTATGCAATACTAATCACGCTGATTGTGATTTGAAAATTGGAGTGGTACTATGGGCATATAGAACCACTTGTAAAAGGTTGATGGGATAGAAACCATTCAAATTGGTATATGGGCAAGAGGCATTCATGCCTATGGAATACATTGTTCCTAATCTACGGATTGCTGCTGCGACATGCATGGATGATACATAAGCATTAGAGGAGCGTATCACACAGTTGATCCAGCTAGAAGAGGACCGCTTTGTTGCAGGCTTCCACCAGCGTGTTGAGAAGGATCGACAGAAGGTGTGGCATGATTGCCACATTAAGAACAAGCAGTTTGCACATGGAGACTTAGTGTTGTTATATGTCAGTAAGTTTATGAAGCATCCCGGTAAGTTACAGAGGCATTGGTTAGGTCCATATCTTGTTCATTCAATTACTTCTGGGAGTGCAGTTTAATTACAACAATTAGATGGTGTGGTGCTGCCCAAACTTGTGAATGGAAGCCGCTTGAAGCCCTATAGAATAGGGCTTGAGCTGGGCAATGCTTGAGACACTGCATAAGTAAAAAAAAAATTGGGTAGATTACAGTGAGGCAAGCACAGAGGAAGAAGTTGCACAAGGATAGCACTCTGTACTGTTGAGAGGGAGACCATCGATGACAGCCGCAAGACTGTGAGGTGGTCAAATCAATATAGACATTTAATATAGTTAGCTGGCTGTGCTTGATGAAGCGACGTGCATTTATGACTGATCCAATCGTTAGTAAGATGGGATCGCCGATGGATTTGGGGTTATTAATGTCAGATTGGGTCATGATGAATATGGTAGATTTGGCAATGATGAGTCGAATCGGGAAAGTGATTATAAGAACGCATGTGATGTGAGCACAAGGTAAATGTTCAGTTGAGTTGAGTGAAGTGTTGAGCTCAGTGTAGGAGTAGAATTGAGTGTGATAGGCAAGGAGTGAAATTTCGGTTGCATTGTGAGGATAATAGAGTGCGGCATGCTGTGCACTCCTGACACAGTTGATATTTCAAGTGAGCACGAATCCCCCATCTGGCCCATGTGGGTTGAAGAGGAAGTTATGAGCATGCCAAGTGGGTCCTATTCGATCCCTAGAGCGAAGCGGAAGGCCCAGAAGCCCAATTCCACATTGCCGCAGAAGAGATACACATGCACGATTACTAAGGCGGAAGGGGAAGAAACAACACAGACCTGACCATCAAGCTCGGGAGCTATTGAGTCTGTGGCGCCCAGGGGTGTCTCTATCAACGATATCCCTAGATATGTTGCTCCAACATGGCCAGGGAAGAAGCCGAGGAAGCTCACTAAGAATCAGAGGTATTCGCCGAAGTTTTCGTCGTTACCAGAAGGGATGACTTTCCCGATGGACATCATACCCGCCTTGGTCAAGATGAAGTACGAAGACCATGACTTACTGTTACTAAAGGACATATCGAAGGAGCCTTACTAGTTGCTGGCGACGGTACCTAGCACGCCTATTCAACAAATTGCTCACCCATGGGCGCAAGGCTTGGACAAGTCTGGGTTGTTGGGGCTCATTAACATGCCTCATTTTGGGAGATTGAATGAAGTGAATGCATGTGTCAAACCATTGTTGGCGTGCTTTCATGGTGGGATGTTCTCATTGGACAACCCTATTCCGGTTATGGTGGACCTAATTACCGACATTATGGGGTTATCAAAGGCCGGTAAAGATCTGGCGCAGTATTTTAGAGGATGGGATAATGACAAGAAGCTTTCCCAGTAGTTGAAGGAGAGTTTTGGATTGCAGCGCGATGGACAAGCATATCGCATCAACAGTATTTCTGAGTGATCAGTGTGTATTGGGGCACGCATTTTGGCCAGCAAGATCATTCGAAAGAATATTCCTGTCCAATGCAATTCAGATGTGGTTGCATGTGCGCAAACATGCGCTGAAGGAATGAACTCGTCCCTGTTTCTGTTAAACCAGTTGTTAGAAGATGCTATTGTTGCTTAGGCCGTGGAACACAGTTTTTCCTACTGTTGGTTGTTAATTCTCATTTCTTTAGTCGCATGGATGGAGCCAGAGGATTACAAGCCGATGTCAACCGCTACGAAAAAGGTGTGCAAAGGCGCATGCTATTAGAACTTATGGTGGGTTGTGGAGCCCAATCAACAACAGGACTGTGCGATCCATTTTTGGGTCTATTGGGAAGCACTATAGGCCATGGCGATCAAGGTTCCCTGGTTATCCAATTTCGACACATACCAATATCAGAGGATCATTTGGTTTGCTATCAAGCCTCATTCTATTTATATCTAGGTGCACAGGGATCCTAAAAAACAATGGCTGCCTATGGCCTACAAAATCACAGATGCAAAATTGGAGGCCGTTGTTCAAGATTGGCCAACTGACTGGCACGAACCTGTGAGCACAGAGGAGATCTCTACATGACCACCAGCAGATGCCCTTAATGAGCCAGTCCAAGCAGGGAAATATCTCCATGACTTCGATGGAGAGTCTTTGACAGAATTTGATCCAGAAGGCCGATGCATGTTGGAGGAGTTACGCACTAGAATACACATGGATTTTGATGCTGGCAGCAACTCCCACTCGGTGATGGAGAACCAACTGCAATGACTTATCAAGGTTTTTACCAACACATCTAATGCTACGATGCAAGCTATGCATGTGTTCAGTCAAGAAGGGTTTTCCACGGTAAGTGTTAAGCTAGATTCTATTTTTGCTTCTGTTTCATAAGAGACACTAGAGAAGGCTATGATGCAAGATTTCCCAATGATTAGCACTGAGCTGCAGGCCAGGAACGTTCAAGTTCCCCCAACTACACTTGATGCAGGAAGTACAGAAGTGAGCTCACTGTTGCAGCCATTTTTGAGCATTGCTGTTAGTCTCAATATGTTACCTGTCCAAGTTTTAGTGCAGCTACAACACAGTGCCGACCAGGAGTTGGATGAAAGGCAGAAGGAGCTTAGTGATGGGTACATGCAGTCACAGGACGCCGCGAAGAAGTTACAGGAGGAAGTTGAAGAGCTACAGAAGATCAAAGAGCAGCTGGTATAAGAAAAGGCACAGGAGATTACCACATTGAAGCAAACATAGGCAGAGCTACAACAGAAAGTCACCGGCGAAATCATAGAGTTAAAGAAGGAGCAAGACCGCCTCATTATCGAAAAAGCGCTGCTCTGTGCTAGTTGCAGTGAGGTTGAGCAAGCGGTTGACAAGGGCTGTCAACACATCTATGAGAGCACGACAGACCTCACTACCATCTCCAAATCCAAGCGACTTGGGGAGGTGCTTTCCCATCTCCAATTAACTAACAATCTGTTGAATTCTCTTGTTTACCTCGACACGCCGCCGAAATAGATTGCCGAACAGAAGAACACGATCAAGGAGTTTGCGGCCCAGTTTGAAGCTATGGAGCAGGAGGCGAAGATGATCACGGACAAAATGACACATTTCTGGCAGAGTGTCATTCAGGATAACCAACAAGAACAGTTGTCCAAGCAAGCGTGGGAAGCTGAAGCTTAGTTGAGAATGCTGAAGATGTCGCTATGCATAATTCCTCTCATGGTTTAGATTACGCACTCTGAAGAGTTGAAGGACCTGCAGTAGCGAGCCACTTGAGCCCAAGAATGTCAGCGCAAGTGCATCACCTAGTTCGATGAATTCTAAGACATTGGTGAGTAGTTGGCTGTGAAAGCAGTCATTGTGCTACAGGAAGACAAGAAGGTAGGAAGATGGTGGATGACAAGGCTGGGGATGAGCACCAACTAAATCAGGACATGCTGAATTGTCAGGACACAGTTGAATGCATTCATCTCCAGGTTCGAGAGATCTCGTAGCAGTTCGAAGACTTCAAGACCAAAATGATGGAGTACACCTTGTCGACCTGACATGGCTCGAGGATGAGCCACATGACTATGTTGGGGGCCTGTTCGTAGGGGTATTGGGTAAGTGAGTTGCATAGCACTATGAAGGATGCGTAAGCTCACAGGCAATCGCGAAGGACCACAACAGCGTGATAGGCAAACGAATAACCATTTTTGGAATTCTTTATGCAATTTTGTACTAATTGACCACATTTTGTGGATATAGGTCACTAGTTTGTTAGAAGTTAGTTAGAAGTGGACCTTGGATGTAAAGGCACAAGCCTATATATAGAGCTAGAATTGCAATAGTAAAGATATCACTTTGGAGAGAATTTTGAGGATAACTTGTATTTTGGGGTTGGAGATCTTTTGGCATATGCATCTATTGTGAGCAATCTTTTGGCTCTGTTTGTATTGATCGGTTCTCAGTCTCCTGCTGTGTAGAGGTACTGCATGATGTGAATCTATTGCACAGAAGTAATATGACATGACGAATGTTGCCCTAAAGTTTTGGTTTCTTGTTTTCTTTCCTGTCTTTATGCTCTGCAATGACAATGATTGATGTTTACTGTGTCTGTTATATGAATGAATGTGACTGCTACGATGAATGAAATGAATTCTGACAAAATGTTCTATTTAGTATTTGTTGGTTATTTCGTAAGTCGTGATGCCATGCCCTCCCTTCTTACTACCGGAAACTTGGTTCTGACAGCTCTCCCTCAACATCTCGGGTGAGACTTCATCAGCTCTGTGGGTTTTTCCAGGCAGGGTCAAAGCTGTCTGGGCCAGTGCTCAAGGAGATCACGCTGGTTGGACATTGACAGAGTAGGAACCCTTGTCGACGAGGCTTTGTTGGTGGGTCGCGCCAACACTTTTCATTTAATTATTATTCCTTGATAAAAGTGCAACAATTGTCTTCATCTTAAAAAATTGCCATGAAAAGTACTTCTCTTGGACTATCATAACTATCATCTTATTCGGATTAACTGTTGTCTTCCTTGGAATATAGGCTCTTCCTTTGTTTAGGAAGCTTATGTATTCCTTTAGCCCTGCTTTGCTAGTATTATCTTCCTTTGTTCTTGATGATCGATTTCTTCATCATCATCACTATCTATACTTTCCTTAAAAGGGAATTTGGAGGCAAAATGGTCTACTCTACCACACTTGAAGAAGTTAAAAGGTAACTTACCTTTATATTTTCCATGACCCCTCTTTATCTTTATCATAAAATTTGCTTCCTCTTCATTTGATACATCAGATGAGTTCGTGTGTTTGTGCTTTTGCATTTTTCTTTCTTTGTTGCTTTGAAGGTTGTTTATTTCCTAGAGGGATTCTCCTTTTCAATCCTCATTTCATATGCAATAAGAATGCCATGCAGTTCGTCCTCTGTTAGCTTGTCTAGGTTAGTTCTATATTCTAGGAATGATACTTTTGAATCAAATCTGGGTGGAAAGGTTCTCAATATTTTTTGCATGACTGATTCTTCATCAATTTGTGCTCCAAGTCCTCTGATAGAATTTACAAGCTCATTGACCTGAAGAAGATAAGATGCAATATTTTCTTCTTCTTTATTTTGTAGAGTTTCAAACTGTGCTAAAAAACTTTGCAACTTTATCTTTTTGACTTTTTCGTCTCCTTCATAGATTTTCTTCAGCTTATCCCATATTTCCTTGGTTGAAGTGCACTGCATGACTTTGGTATATTCAGAATCTCCAGAGCACACAATATTGCATTTCTAGCCCTTGCATTATATCCATACTTTCTTCAATCAACTACATCAACTAGAGCGGTTTTAGGAGCATTGTATCCATTTTCAACCGACTTTCAAACGTCAGCTCCAAGCGATTGCAGATATACCTCCATTGAATATAATTTGAACCATCAAACCTTGGTGCTATGTTGTGGGCAGTCCTTCCTTCTTGTCCATTCATGCACAAATATTTATCTTCCAGTATTTAAACTATTATTGAAGGCACTCGCTCTGATACTAATTGTTGGAATTCTTATTTATACTAAGAGGGGGGTGAATCAGTATAAAGCACATATTATAGAAATTTTCCCTTGACAAATTATACTTCAAAACTTGTCTGCTAAAATAGTAAAGGACACAATTGCACAAAAAATTGTAAAGTATATATATATACTTCAGACACCAATATGATTGCGACACCAATCCAACATGCAAGCACCCACTTGTTGATTACAGGCACCATCTTGTAAGGACTTTAATCTTCTATGCAAGCACCAACTTGTTGACTTCAGGCATCGACCTGAATGGATATCAATGCTTTTGAGCAAGCACCCAGTTGCAATGTTTAGGAACAAACTTGAATGGACACTACAATCTCCTCTTCTTGTTCTTCAACACCAACTGAAAGGAGCTACAACTCCCTATTCTATATTCTCCGTTACCAACTGAAAGGAAGCTACAACTTCTTTTCCTTGCCCCTTCCTACCACCCTGACATAAATAAATTATAATAGAACTTTGAATTTTGCAATACGTGATATGTGTCTTCTCATATCTGCGTCTGTGTCTTCTGAGATTTGCATCTTAACAATATGCAATATGTGTCTTTTGCAATCTGTACATCAATAATTCGGTACTTTTATAATTTGCATCACTTATTGTATATTCTTTTATAATAGAACTTTGAATTTTGCAAGCATGAAGCATGTATATCCCAAATCCCAACCTCAAGCATTGTTAAAATGATTGGACAATGGATAGTAAGGACTTATATTGGGTACTAAACATTTGGATAAATTCTTATTCAATGTCCTTCTTAATCTAAAATATGAATCTAATATTTTTACATAATGCAAGCATGAAGCATGTAATCCCTAGTGATTTGTAGTGGTTTTCAACACAACTGTAAAAATCTAAAGAACTTGTTAAGAAGGGAATTTTTTTTAAACCAGTCATCGGAAACAAAAAACATGGAAGAAAAGTTATTCTAGGGACAAGCATTATTATGATAAACCCTTCATGGACCTTAATGCAAATTGAAAATAGTTGAACTTAAATTTCTTGAAGGTAAACTGCATTTTTCCCATGTTCAAGTGCCAATAATGGAATGCCAATCAGCCCTTTTCTTATTTTCGTGAGCTTTTTCAGAACTAGAAAGTGTAGGAGATGTGCATAATACCATATAGTATAGACTATTGTGCTTACAAGAAACTACAACTGTTTATATATATATACTTTACAATTGTGATAACCAACTCACTTCAGACACCAATATGATTGCGACACCAATCCCACATGCAAGCACCCACTTGTTGATTACAGGCACCATCTTGTAAGGACTTTAATCTTCTATGCAAGCACCAACTTGTTGACTTTAGGCATCGACCTGAATGGATATCAATGCTTTTGAGAAAGCACCCAGTTGCAATGTTCAAGAACAAACTTGAATGGACACCAACTAAAAGGAGCTACAACTCCCTATTCTATATTCTCCGTCACCAACTGGAAGGAAGCTACAACTTCTTTTCCTTGCCCCTTCCTACCACCCTGACATAAATAAATTATAGTAGAACTTTGAATTTTGCAATATGTGATATGTGTCTTCTCATATCTGCGTCTGTGTCTTCTGAGATTTGCATCTTAACAATATGTGATATGTGTCTTTTGCAATCTGTACATCAATACTTCGGTACTTTTATAATCTGCATCACTTATTGTATATTCTTTTCGCACATCCTAGTGTAGGGTATCCCTTTAATTCACACACTGTATACTATTCTTCTTCATTGCTTTTGCACAATCGTATCTCTATTGTACATATGTCTTCTGGATCAATGAGCCATTGATACCCCATAATTAGAAGCTTTCCAAATTAAAATATCACATCTTCTTCATTTTCAAGCTTACTTTAACATTTCCATTCTTGCTCATTTATACTATTCTTGCTCAAAATATGTGTCCACACGTTGGAATTTCTTTGAGTCAATGACTTACATACTTCCTTACTTCTTGGTCAAGATAACCACCTTATTCTATCTTTCATTAGTGTACATTTTTTGGTAATTTATCCTTTTGGGGTTTTGCACACTTAAGTCCATTGACTTGGTGGTATCTGTGCATACAAGTCCCATGTCTTGGTGGGATTTGCGTACTACCAAAACTTCCACATTTATTCTCTATATACTTCTCAAAGTGGCTTTGCGTATATAGATAACCACTTCTTGATGGATCTTGCATACTGGTGAGACTTGAATACACACATATATATATATATATATATATATATTTATTCAAATTGGCTTTTTACTTAACATGATCAATTGTTTGTCTAAGTTTAACAATCTTCAAGTCTTTATACTTTTTTACATTCATCAACATGTTTATTGATTGACATCAACAACCATCTTGTTTGTTTGACATCAACGACAACACAAATATTTAACAAGTTGATGGTCCTCGAGCTCTCACATGTAGTGCATTCATGGATGAAAACAAGATTGTTTCATTTACACACTCTAGTAGGTACCTCATATCTATCAATGCATGCATTCCTTAACTCCATTTTGGAGGCTATTTATGTGTTGGATCAGGACAAGGAAGGAATACTTTGTGATTTTGGATGTGTCTAGTTGTCCTTCAATCTACCAAAGAACAGGTCATGTGAAAGCTCATGGAGAGGAGTATGCTTCGTCAAAGAGCTCATTGTAGATGTGGCTGGGGAAGTTGAAAACATTGCCAAGAAAGAAGATATAACCAAGAAACACCATGGTATATTCACGTGGAAACTAACCAAACTGAATCCAGTCTCTTGCTCGGTATCTAGGTGAACTCGGTGGAGGGGAATGTTGTCAATGCAATGGGTGTGTCTGATTTGGATTCATATTACATTCCTAAACTATTATTTGGATGAATTCTCATGGAAAAATCTCAAACTCAGTCAAGCGTTCGCTTGGTGATTGCAACACTCCATGACAATATCAACAACACACATTCCAAGTTGGATCTCTTGGTTGATGTTCCAAATACCCCCTTGTAGGTGCTTAACAGTACTCTGAATGGAAAATAAGTTATTTTACAAGTTTAATCATGCTTTGCTTTTTGGTTGTTTTACTTTAATTTTGGATGGTAGATATGTCTAGGCCAAAAAAATCTATAGTCTTCTTCTCTATGACATTAGTTTTGTGTATAAGACGGTTTCACAGGAGGAGACAATTTTGGTTTCCCGTTGAAGGGTGGACTCCCCGTTTGTCCAATTTTATGATATTTTGGCTTCTAGTGTTAGAACCTAATTGATACTCCTACTATAGTGGTTGACTTAGTTTCCTATGCAACAAGTCATCCATTGTTTTATTATGTATTTTATGTAATATTATTAGGAATATAAGTTCCATCAATTTACTTTAAAAAAATGATATTCCATCAATGTTAGCAACTATATTTTGTTGTACACTGTTTTATTATTACAATTTGAAACTAACAATAAAAAATAAAACTAAATAGTCACCTTAAGATAACAAGGATATCATCTTTAAAGTTTAATGAAAAGATTAACATAATTTAAATTGGATTAGAAAAAACAATTAATCCAACCACCTATGAAAATGAAAAATAATAAATAATAATAATAACATATGCAAATGTATTATTATGGAATTAAGGCTTCACGTAACTATTTTTTCTTCTTAAAAAAACCATAAACAGTAAGGAAATGTTATATTTAACAGTCGCACCACACACACATATATATATTTGTTCATGAATGGGCCAAATTCTTGTAGCTAGTTGACTATTTTGTTTAATTTTCATAATTATCCAAATACTTGTAATTAGTTCACTGCCTTCCTTGACTTTTTTTTTTTTCCCCGGAAAAAATTCTTAATTTTATTTCAAAGTAGAACAAAATTACATCTGCACATGTAAGAGGATCACTAGGATCCCTACATTGTCACATATTTGCTGTCGCATATTGTCATAACCAAAAAAAAATTACAAAACTGTAACTGTAAAAATTACAAAACTGTCCCAAAATATGGATATCACAACCCAAATCAATAGATAGGTCACAAAAATCTGAGATCAGACATACTGCCAAAAGCAAAGGCCACCGCCTCTGAAATGCCGTCGTCGCCGCAGAGATCCCGAAGGAGCAAAACGGGTCGCCACGCAAGAGTATATCAACAGACACCATCACTACCATATAAGGCAGGCGATATTTCTCAGCAAAATCAAATGAAGGAGCCATTCGACCAGCAGCATACCGCTCATGATGATCGATCTTGATCTTTGGCCCCATCAATTGCAGCTTCTCCATGGCGAGAAAGATCAGAGACACTAGACCGGGCACCAGCGCTGCCAGTGCCCAATCCGTCCACCCAATAGTCTGCCCAAAGGCACGCGCAGCAAGAAAAGGTAGCCGCCATGGCCACCAAGAACATTGCAGAGCGGGGAGCACCGACTCTGTTTTTGAAGCCTTGAATCAAGAAGCCAATGCAGCCCGCCCGACATTGAAGACTGAAGCCACCAAGAACACTGCGATCAGTCAAAACCACCCCAATTGCACAGGATACTCGGAATGAAACCAGCATCCATTCAGCAGGAGCAAGCCCACTGATCATGACCAAAACCCTCAGCAGCGTGTTGAGCATTCAAAACCCTGGCAAATGAAAACGAAACCCAGAAACCGCCTCCACCATGACGCACAGCGCTGGCAACTCGCAATGGAATCCATTTCATCTAAGATCGAGAGTCGAAGCTCTCGACCCCCATTCTTGGAGCGCCTCCCTCAAATACCGATCATTTCTGCAGGAGAGACAGATTGCCTAGAATATCCTGACTCCAAGAAGAGACCGACTGCACGATCTTCAGAGGACGATTGTGGGCGATTCGAAGAAATGGGCGATTCTTGGAGAGCCGATGAATTGGGCGGACTTGGGGCGAACCCCGCAGAAAGGCAAATCCTTCGATCAACCCTGGCGACGCAGCGTGGTTCCACTGGCACGATCATGCTCTCGGAGGTCGATTGCTGGGTGAAAGACAGCCAGAATCAGAGGGGGCGAATAATCGGCTCGCCAACGATTCCCTTCCAAGATAACCAGTTCGCACCAGACGTTCTTGGAACGAAGAGAGCCGTTGAATTGAGCGTTCTTGGAGCTCCCTCCGTCCCTCACCCCCTCCCCTCTGCCTTCCTTGACTTAACATTAAAATTAGTGAAAATAAATCAAATATCATATACTTCTCTCTAATTAATAAATTAAATTCAAAGTATTAATAAATACTTGTCCTTACTCTATTCTAATAACTCAACTTCATGTCACTAATAGATTTATAAAGTGTAGAATTCTCCTTGTCATAGACTAAGATATTATCTTCCTTCAAAATGAGCCTCGATCATGTATATGTTGGTTTTATTATTTGTAACAGTGTGTACTAATTTTAATGTAATGAATACAAAATACTATATATATAATGGGTTGAAGTAAATTACATAGCGAACAATAAACACTCTAATAAACGTTTTAGTATATTTGCCTTATTTTTCTTATATACAAAATCAAAGTTTATCATTCTACATTTTTTTTCATATCCGACATTAGTTGGGGCGTTATGTACATTTTTTTTTCATATCAACATTAGTTGGGGCGTCATGTTAAGATTAATAGTATAATGGACAACATTCCTTGGGAGGTTTGAAACTTGGTGGGGAGGGCTATATTTTATCCTCCCAATCACCCCATCTACAGCCCTTAGGTAAATCATTCCAAACCTTATCAATAAGCACTTGCAATTTGGTAGGTTGGCAACATGGCAACTAGAATCAATGATCTTCTCAAAATAGTAACCTTATTTTCTAAATGAGGTGGTTTTAGCTTGTTCCATTTTTTCTGTGGCATCATACATCGGTCCAAGACAACGCTCGTCTCTATCCCAAAAGAATTAAACCTCTAATCACTCTTGTTTTATAATATTAAGGAAGTATAGTGTCGTTGTAGTTTTGTCTACTATAAAACCTGTGATCCAATGAGTTGTTGCCATGCAATATAAGATTGCATATGAGATTGAGTTTATGACAAATGTTGGTTGAATTTATGATGTTGTTGTGACTTATAATGGTAAAGAAACAAGGCATTGGATTATTGTTGGAGAAACGTTCTAAGAGGTTGACATGGTAGAAGTGGCACGATTGACATGGAATCAAACTCATGTTTTTCTACACAATTTTTTCATAGCTCAAGCATTTGTGAAGATAAACATGATTACTTATTTGTCTCCAACGATTGGAGTTAGGGATAATGTCTGCAAAATAATAATGATGGAGTTCCAAATTGGGGATAAAGACTGCAAAATAATAATGGAAAAGATGATCTCGGTCATATCAACAAATGAACATGCCACACTTAAACCATTTCATTAATGAATGCTTGTATACATGGCGTGATATGATTACAAAATAAGATGCGAGTGAATGAGATGACAGATAATTGTAATTATATCATATTCATAAAACTATAATTTTTTTTTATAATGTTTACCTTAGACAATGGTGGATTTTTTTTTAGTCAAAACATGGCTAATATAAGGTCAAACGCCCTATCGATTATAATACAACGCTGCCTACGGCAGGGATAATACGTTTCAATTAGTCCTTCGACCACAACAAAGTTTCTAATGTTGCAATGGTTTGTGTGAAGTGAATCTAACCTTGTAGAAGCTTAATCTCCCACGCTTTATCATTAAAACTTTGATGGAACTCACATTCATTTGTTTCCATCTAAAGTTGTTTGGTCGATTTCGACATAGAGTATGATGAATAAGGTAATCCACATAAAAATGCCAATTTAAGTAGATCATTGTATTTATATGTAAATAATGAGGAGTAAGATCGGGTGCCAAATATAGGCGTTGGAAGATCCGTTAAGTCGAGGACAAAATGTTTATAGGGTAGGGTAGGGTAGGGTAGGGTAGGGTTAGAAGAGATTGTGGGCTTATACCTTTGGGGTCTCATTGGAAAGTTTAGTTACAAAATGATGGATTAAAGAGACATTGAAGCCTAGGCTTCGTCTGTGTGGGTGCCGATTATAGGATATAAACTGTCTATTTTCATTTTCCGGTATGGTTGGTATGGATTTGTATTTCGAACAAAGGAACATGCCTCATATGTTTTGGAAAGAACTTAGATAGAAGAGAAATGCAGTCTAATGCTTAAACGGTGGCATCATAGTTTTGACCCGACTCTGGAAGGAATTCAACTCAAACATTTGTGGGTACTGCAACCAGGGATTCCCTTTGTCCTCTAGAATAAGGAGGATCTCGTGGACATTAAGGAGGATCTATTATCTGGGGTTGGAAAATGAGTTGGTTGGATCCTAGTGGAGATTGATATGTCGCGGGGTCTGCTCGAAAAACAATCAAGTAAATGGCATGGTAGAATGTTCACCCAAATATTAGATTACTTGGGTATTCCTTTTCGTTGCTCAAAATGCAAACTCGTGGGTCATCTATGGAAGCATTGCTCCTCTTCAATTTCAGATTCTGACCAGGACTCTTAGGAGGACGTTGAAGCTTGTACCTCCACGAATAATTGTGATAGTCATGGTTCTCCCTCAAACTCGGATGGATCTTGTCGTATGTTCAACAAAAGGATCAGCTGGTGGACTAGCCTTTCCTGGGTAAGTTGCAAAACCTGAACCCCCTTATTTCCTCTTTAGACCCTGAAGAATGTGAATATGTACATAATTTGGAAGAAAAAGGTGATGCGATAGGATAGATCTCTTTAGGTGGAGGCCCTTTGTTTTATAGAGGAGTATCACTTGGCCCAAGTGGAGCTATTAAGAGTTCATTGGAGGTATCTAATAAGATTGTGTCCCCTCCGCAAAACACACATGTTTTCATAAATGACTCAGATTATCCCTAGGTTGATTTACTTCCTGATTTCACTAGACATTCCATTCTTGCGTCGACTGATGGAAGCCTTCCTTGAACTGCTAACCAAAAACCTATTATTATCTCTAATACGTGGGTTAGGGTATTAGATACAAGGGTCTGTCTTGGATTAAAAATTGAAGAGGAACCAGATTATAGTGTCATCCCCCCTCACATTCCCCCCTACTCTCGATCTATTTCTTCTCCCTATGTGATGTCCTGAATAAAATTCCCCTCTAAACTTATTATGGAATCTCTGTTAAATACTCTGCAAATGATGGGGTCATTTCGGTTTCGGGTGATCCCTCTATTGTGAATAAATCGAGAAAGAAGAAGGGTATATTTTCTTTAGGCTCCCTACAGGGTGGTTTTCAAAAATACTTCTCCCCCATCAAGACCCATAGTGCAAGAAAATCAAATAAGTATTCCATTATTGCCGTAGATGATCCCCCCTCTGCTGTCAAATCGGTTATGTCTGCCTCTCTTCTTTAATTGCCGAGATCTTAGAGATGTTAAATCCATTTCTAGGGTTAAGAAATGATATGTACATCCCTCAACATCAGGGGAGTGGGAGGCCTCCCTAAAAAATTATCCCTTCATAGATTTATGGAACATGTTAATCTGGACATTATCTTCCTACATGAAACAATGGTATATGGGGAGAAATCTTGTTTATTTTTCATTGGAATTAAAAAGGATTGGGATTTGGTTTCTACTAATGTTTCGGGTCTCTTTGGTGGCATGCTATCTGCTTGGAATCCAAGCAAAGCAAAGTTGAAGGAGTTCCCAGTCGCTACTGGTATTTTATTAATTGGGAATTTTGTTTGCTTTTCAGAGGTTGTGCATCTTCTTAATATATATGGACCGTAACAAAGGAAAGAATAATTATGGGACCGAATTTGCTCTAAAGTTATCTTGAGTCTACCAAATCTCTTTATTATTGGTGATCTAAACTATACTTGGTCCACATCAGAAATTTGCGCCCTAAAATCTCATCCAGATCCAACAAATGAGTATTTCAAAGATTTGTTTGCCAAAGCAAACCCAGTGGATGTTGAACCTTTCCCTCTTTGTCCTACATGGAGAAATAGCAGGATTGGTGCTGATGGGATCACAAAACGACTTGATAAATATATTTTGAGTGAATCCTTGACACACACATTTTATAAATATCGATCTTAGGTGGATTCGACTAGAATATTAGACCATTTACCCATTATATGCCAATTTGAATTTGAAGGTGACAAAAAGAAATTCCTTTATAAATTCAATCTCAATCAGTTGAAAGAATCAGATTCCAAAGAATTGGTGAAACAATTTTGGACCTCTGAGCTGGGGTCAATTCCTTCCTAAGATATGGATCGTTTTACACATAAATTAGAAGATTTAAAAGAAGTGGTTATTAAATGGGGAAAAGACCATTGGGATTGAACAAACTCAGATCTGGTTAATGTCAGAAACCAAATAGAAACATTATCACATTCCACTGAACAAGGTTTCTTTTAGCAGTCAATGGTGGATGATCTAATCCACCTGGAGCAAGAAAATTTAAAAATCTTATTACTCTAGGAAGGGAAGTGGCAGTTAAAGAGTAGATCGACCTATCTAGATGCTAGGGATGATTAAAACACAATTGTTTTCACAACTTTGTGAAACATCCCCATAATATTAACTCGATATGGGAGCTTAAGGATGATGTCAATTGTTAGGTTGCAGATCAGGGAGACCTTTAGTATCTGGAATACTCCCATTTTAAATATCTCTTTTGTAACCTGAAAAATTTCTTTGTTAGGAAAAATACAATGTCATAAAGGAATATCCGATATTTTTCTCAGAAAAAGAAGAAGATAGGTATTTTCTTCTAGTTACTCTATAAGAGCTTAAAGTGGTGATAATGGCTTTTGCAGTATCAAAAGGACCAGGCCCAGATGGGTGGACCATGGAGCTTTTACTTAACGGTTTTGATTATATAGGGATGGAGAAAAAATTCCTAAATGTATTCTAAATGAGATCCAAATATTTTTTTTTTTATTTCATTTGGTCTAGTAAATTTGAATATGCAAAATACCATCTGGTAAATTGGAGTTCTCTTGCTTGGCCAAAGGTGCAGAGGGGATGTGCACTAAAGAATATCTATTGTTTCTCGAAGGTGTTACTTGTGAAGAGCCTTTGGCTAGAAATATTTGGGGATAATATTTGGAGAAAAGTAATAAAAGCTAAATATTTCAATAAATTATCCCTTGTGCAATGGATCCATTCTGACTCCAAGCGGGTCAAGGGTGTATCAAAGATTTGGTCTAGTTTGATCATCTCCTTTTCGATCATTAGAGATTGGTTTGCTTGGGCCCATGGGAATGACAAAGATATTTGTCTCGTGGTTGATTTGATTGTTGGCGGGACTCTATTATACAAATTGTCATTTCATTTACTTCATATACTCCATACAAATGGATACTTTTCGCTCAACCAAATTTTGATTCCTTCTACATCAAAGTTATTTGCTCTACTCATGGTTGGATTTAAATGACACAACTCGGTCTATATGGGGAGATTTCTCATGAATGGACAAAGTACATTTGTGGAATCCAAAAAGGATTTATTATCCTTGAGGAATATGCAGATGAACTAAAGTGGACGTATAATCGATAGCTCGACATTCCTTCAACAAAACTTGCATACATGTGCCTATTTGATAATCAACTTGATATCTCTTCCTGGTGGCATAATGCTATATGGGAGAGGGAATCCCCTCTCAAAATTATTTTGTTTAATTGGTTGGCCTTTGGGAACTACATATTGACATGGGACAATCTAATCAAATGTGGAATGCTTGCTCCTAATATCTGCACTCTTTGTTCTTGCAGTGAAGAAACTATTTTCCACCTATTTATTTCTTGCACCTTCACGAAATTGGTGTGGCATAACATATTGAGATTATGTTCTTGTTCTAACAAATGTGTTGGCTTTACACTCCATGATTGCTTTTCAAGCTAGAAATCCACTGGTAAAGAATGACAAGATCTCCCACGTTTCATTTGTTGGGGGATATGGAAAACGAGGAATAAAAGGATTTTTGAGAATTCAAAAGTTGACGCAAATTTAATTGACATTAGAAGTTTTGCTCCTTTCAAGGAATTTACCATCCCAAAAGATAAATCTTCTAAATTTACTACTTCTTAGCAAAACTTCTAGAGCAACCCATGATAAATGGCAAATTCATAGGATATTTCAATGGTTCCTCTCAAGTAGACTCACCCTTCTGTGGTGTCGGTGCAGTCATTTGGATGACCCATTCTGAGATGTTCAAATTAAGGATGTGTTGTGGATCTGGATCAAACTCAAAAGGTGAGCTAATTACACTTTGGATGATTCTCTACTTTGTAGGCTTCCTCATTATGGAGGGTATTCGTATCTATGGAGACTCTAAAGTCATCATCGATTGGGAAGCGAATCAGAATAATGTTCAAATCCTTCATCTCTTAGCTTGGTTAAAACACATGAGGTCGATGATTAATAAATTTGAGGATCTAACTTTCCAACAAGTTTGTAGATCTCAGAACCAGATTGCAGACTCTCTCTCTAAATCTGCTTTGTAAATGGATGAGGGGTTCATTTTCTCTGAATTGTGGGTGGATGGTTTATTTGTTTACGAGGATAAGCTTCAAACCTTTCGATCCTAGATCCCGAGATCGCCCACATGGTCTTGTTTTTTTTTTCTTTTTCCTGTGGTCCCATGCTTTTCTTATCTAGACTATGTGTTGACAATTCATCTTGTATTTTTTTTGTCTTCTAGACCATTGATTGGTGGAGTCTCGTCCGCTCAGACATGCTACCCCTTTTTGGGCTATATTTATACTTGTCTATATTTTCATATACTATTAATAAATGCTATAGCTTTTTTTTGTGAAAAAAATGTAAATAATGAGATAATTAAAAGGAGAAAAATGTGATTATAATTATTTAGTCAGAGAAAACTTTATTTTATTTTTGTTTTTATTTTATTATTGATGTTAAACTTTATTTTATTTATGCTTTTATTTTGTTATTGATGTTGTACTTCTCTTAAGTACATAAATTATTCATAATGTGAAAACTTAAGATGTGATCAACATTGAGGACTTATCTTTTGTTGTAAAATTATGTGAATATAGTAATCCACACAATAATATCATTTTAAGTAGAGTATTGTATTTACAAGTAAATAACAATATAAGTATAAAGAAAAACAATATCAATGTAAAGATTTAGTTATGCAAAAATAATTTTTTTTTACTTTATTTTAATAGATGATTATTGTCTGTATTATTGTTTTTGTAATCTAATAAAAAAACATTCATAGTAGTGAAATTTAAGTTATGATCATTCATCAATGTTAAAATAACTATTTTTTTGTTGTATATATTTTCCATAATTGTAAATTTGCAAAGTAAATTATTAGATAACAAGTATATCATCTTTAATGTTAGAGTAGAAAGTTAACCAATTTTGGTTTGGAATATAAAAGACAATTTGAATAATTTAATCCAATTGCCTATAAAAATGAAAAATAATAATAATAACATATACAATTATATTATTATGAAATTAAGACTTAAAAAAGCTACTTCATGCTAATAATAGCTTTATAAAATGTAATATTCTCCTTAGCATAGCATAGAGAATGTCAATCTCAATGAACCTTAATCATGTATGTGTTGGTTTTATTCTTTATAATAGTGTGTATTAATTTTCAAGTAATGGATAAAAATTACTTAGAAAATGGGTTGAGGTAAACTCCTTAATAATTTCAAACCTTATTCTTTGTAATAGTGTGTATTAATTTTAAAGTAATGGATAAAAATTACTTAGAAAATGGGTTGAGGTAAACTCCATAATGATCCACAAATATAATGGTATTTTTTATATGTCTTGTGTTGTAGTAGTGTTAGCATTTAATAGAAGGGAGCATGGTTTAGATTTTTATTTTTTATTAAAAACATTTATCATTTACATATTTATATTAATAAAAATTTTATTTTTGAAATTGGAAAAATCTTTCTTGATAACAATCCAATTTATCTTCACATGATAAAAATAAATGACATTAATGCTAATTAAATGTCATTTTCTCATTAATATTTTTATAACAACACATTGAATTATCTTTTTTTTCTTTTTTCAACACTATAATATATTCCATGACTAAACCGAGGATCGCTATCCACTTGCTTTATAAAAAATGAGAAAAATATGCTAGATAGAAAAGAACAATAGCATTGAATCATGAAAGCTCAATAGACCAACAACATAGAAATTAGGATGATAACCTTCTCTAAATATTAACTTGATTCTCCAAATGAGAACCTCATTCTCCAAATGAAATGGTTTTAGCTTGTTTAATTTTTTCTCTTGCATTATAAACTAGTCCAAGAGAACGCTAATTTACCCACACACACAAAAAAAATTCTCTAATCGCTCTCGATCTAGAACATCAAGAAAGTCTAGTATGGTTGTACTTTTGCTACTATAAAACCTCTAATCGTTTCCATACAATACAAGACTACATATGAAATTAAGTTTATGAAAATGGTAGTTAAATTTATCGTGTTAGCATGACCTATAATGATTAAGAAACAAGGCATTGGATTATTATTGGAGAAATGTTCAAAGAGGTTGACATGGTAGAAGTGGCAAGATCAACATAGGCTTAAACTCATGTTCCTCCATCAAGCACTTTTTTGTCAAACTCAAGCATTTGTGAAATGCATGATTACTCACTTATTTCCTTTGATAAAAAAATGTTTCAAATAGTATGTTGCCTATGACAAAGCTTCCAACGTTGCAACGGATTGTGTAAAGTGAAATAGTATGTTGCCTATGACAAAGCTTCTAACGTTAGAAACGGATTGCGTGAAGTGAATCTAACCTTGTAGAAACTTAATTTAACATGATTTATTAGTAAAACTTCAATGGAAGTCACATGCATTTATTTCCATCTAATGTTGTTTCGACATTGAATTGGAATATGATAATTTATACAAAATTGACAATTTAAGTAGAGCATTGTGTTTATATGTAAATAATGTGATAACTATAAAGATTTTTTTATTTTTTTTTGTCTATTTTATGAGAATTTACTTTTTGTTAAGATTTAATCTACACTAAGAATTAATCTTGTTGTAAAATTAAGTGAATATAGTAACCACACAATAATGTCATTTTAAAGAAAGTAAAGTATGTATATATATAAACAATAATATTGTAAATATTTAGCTAAGGAAAAATTTATTTTATTTTTGTTTTATTTTCATATATGATTATTGTTGTATTGTTGTTCTTCTAGTCTTGTTGGCTTGACTCAGTTCAACCTAGGTTCACCCTCACGGCCCGTCCAACAAAACCCACTGTATTGGCCCGATAGAGCAAAGGCTCGTCGACAACATCTGCAATGCAGGCATCATCTCACATGAGATACCTTATGGGAGCTGCAAGAACCAGGATTTTGCAGCGACAAAGGGGATCTTTCCATGCCAATGATCGACCAACAATACAACAACATTATCACAAAAAACCTTACTGACATATAGTTCTAGAAATAACATTCTACGAGAACTTATAGTTTGATTCCATTTATTATTTGACAAATTATCTTGCATAATACATAACATAACTAGTTGCAACAGATCGTAAAACAAAACAACACACACATATATCATCATACACCATTTGACACAACTATTTTAACGTGGAAATCCATACGGGAGAAAACCACAAAGCGCTCTTCATCTGGCATGAGTTGTATCTAGAATTAATCTTTATGGGAATTTAACTTTCGTTGTAAAATTAAGTGAATATAGTAACCACACAATAATGTCATTTTAAGGAAAGTATAGTATAGTATAGTATATATATATATATATATATAGACCTGGATCTGTTGAGGTTGCACTTGACTCATTATCGCTATTATGGTACGAGCTCGACGGGTGTTCTTGATCATGTGGCCCTCTAGCTTGGGTACCCGATGTCCCTTCATGTCGTGGCTCTATTTCGGTCGATAGTAAGTTGTCTGCGAAAATCTCCTGCCACTCATCGAGCCAATCCCACACAATCAAATTAATCTCTTCTCCAGATAACTAAAATGCAGTGGCCAGCCACTAATGGTTTGGATCTCTTTGTAACGACCCAAATACACCAGAAATCGCTAATCAATAAAAGAAAAACAAACAATTATAAGGGAGGTTAGGGTCACCTACTTGAAGATAATTCCAGAAAGATACTTGGAATAATGGTGAAGAAAAAACACTTGGAGAGTCATCTCCTCCCAACCATAGGAGAAAGCAACTCGGTTGTCTACTCCACTCCACCCCCAAGCTTGATCACCCCATGCACTAGAACGCAAGAAATCACTTCCTTGCGACACTCTCTTCTAGAGTCCTTAACAAGTAAATGGACTTATGAAAAGAGAGAACACTCAACTAGTTCCTCTATGCACAACATGGCATCCCATGCTATCTTAGTGTAGTCTTATATAGTTTTGCCTAGGTCTTATGGCATCTGAGTCAAATCTCCAATCAATACATAAATCCCCATGAGTTAGGATCTTATCTGGTTGTTGAGTTTTAGATTGGATTTGATTGGTAAATATCTCTCTAGCTTGCTTACACATGTTCGCTTGTGCCATGGTGGTGTCCCTTCACGTAGCTGAACTCTCCAAGTGCCCTTTTATTTTATTTATATATAAAAAAAATAGTTTGTTTGTGCAAATGTCACTTTGATTTTTTTAATAACTCTTTACATAAATAATTCTAAAAAATAAAAAATAAATAATGTCATATGGGTATCACATTTCTCCCCCCCTTATTCCTAGCATCGTCCTCGTGTTCTTTTTATTTTGATCTCTCTTGCTCATTATAGAACATGGATGGATATGCTTCTCGCATTTTATTCTCCATTTCCCAAGTTGCCTCTTAAGGGGTTGAATTGATTGCATTGCACTTTTATTTGAATGATGGATCGATTCTGTAGCATACGTTCCTTCCTGTCTAGAATGCAGAAAGGTTCAATCTGGAACTCACCCTCAGGTTATACCTAGATCACATTCCAGTCAATTATATGAGTAGCATCATGCATATATATATATATATATATTTAAATAATGAAACATTAAATACATCGTGTACATTTATATTAGGGGAAAGTACAAGTTCATAGGCTACTGGTCTTATCTTAGCTAACACTTCGAAAGGTCCACAATACCTTGGTGCCAACTTGGAAAATCTTCCCAAACTCAAAGAACTCTTCTTCGACTTTACCTTTAGATATACATGAGCACCAATGTTGAACTCTCTTGGAGTTCTTTTTAAATCCGCGTAATTTTTCTACCAAACTTGGAGAATTTTTAAGTTTTGTCGCACTTCCTTCACCATTCGTTCCATCTCCTTTAACATGTCAGGTCCTAGAACAATTCTGGTTTATCCATACATACATTCACAACATGTATTCTAACACTTATTTAGTTCCTTTAGTTTTCTCATCTGTTTGATGCTGGTAAGCAGTACTGAAATCCAGCTGAGTATCCAGACCTTTAGACATGGGCTTAAAAAATTACTTGTAAATTTTGCATCTTTATCAGAATTCACAACTTTTGGAATTTGATGTAATAAAAAAAATCTCCTTCATAAGAATATCAACTATGTTTATTTCTTTAAAGGTAGATTTCATAAGTATGAAGTGTGCAACTTTACTTAATTCATCAACAACTACCATTATTGAGCTAACTCATTCAAGATTAGTTGCTTAACTTCTTCAGGCACAACTCCACTCTTCATGCATTTATTTAAGCATTTCTATTTATGTAAACTAGCTTACATGCATTCAAACATATGAATCCACGCAAACTAGTTTATGTACCTCGATGATCATACTATTTAAACTATATCATAACCACAAAATTTTTCATTCAAATAGTCAATACCTCACAAAGTATAGAACATACATGTGTGTATGCAAGTCCATTAGGCCAAACTGCTATTAACCTCATACCTAGTTCATTTATGCAATTCTTTTTGAATCGGGCTTGTAAACTAAAACTGTGTTGAGGAACTTATGTCACCTGATCTAATTTATTTTTAATCCTCCATGACCTAATAGAATCCCCTCATTAATAAAATACAAAGATCATCCTCCATTTTAAAATGTAAAGGATATTCTATAAAATATACAATCATCCATTGTAACAAAACCGAAATAAGCAATAAATAATTACCTTAACAATCATCCTTAAAAAAAACAATTGTTTGTTTAAGAATATGTTTAAATGTATTTGCATCATATTCCCAATTATGTAAATCAAAAAAATAATATTTACTGTAGAACCAGATGCAAGTCTGTTCTTTTCTCTGCAACTTGCAATCCTCCCACTGAAAGGCAGAACCCCCTCTACTTCTCTAATCTTCCTATTTAATCTAAACTGTTAACTCCTACTCTGAGTGGTCCTGCAATAAAAAAACCACTCCTACGTGTGATGAAATGTCCCAATCTTAACAAAACCAACTGCGGCTTGATCTCCACACATGGATTCATGATCCAAAATGATTCTCACGCCGCTAACAGGCTATGACTCAACAAAATGACTCATCCTCTACTGACACCTATCAGATATTTTATCATATCTAGACTTGCTAGGAAAATAAACACTTCTACATGAGATTTAAAATGGTTTTACAATAAACCCCTCCTTGGGCTGATGTCAAGACCTTAGGGTCTGATCAGAAATTCATTGGTTGGCCTTAAGAGCTAATGCGCCTGCATCGGACTCCCAAAGTAGAAATAAATCATGACCTCCTGGTCATATGTCTTCATCTTTTGTTTTCCTCGATCCCAAACTTTAGTCTTCTGCTGCAAACAACTCTTGCTCTGTTAACTATGCCACTACACGTGGCTGTACTTTTCCCATTCAGCTCTAACCTGTTGGTTACCTTCTTCAATCTACCTTGATTTAACTTATGTTTTTACTTTTAGAATGGCTTCAAATACTACCCCAGATATAGCTCTGGGTATTCCTCTAGACACTGTTCTTGATACTGCCCTTGATATTGCGTCAAATGATGTCCTAGATATTGCCGCCACCCTTACTTCCTTTATGCTCTTGTAAGCATCTCCCTCTACAATATCCAATTCCTGTGTATTGTCTGCAAATTCACTTTGAGAAAGTAAATTATCTTATAACCTCTTAGCTACAGTAATAGAATCACTCCCACTTTTCAGTATACTAGTAAACACATTACAGAACCGTGAACCAATATCTTCTCTTGTCTCTCTTACAACATGAGACACTTCTCCTGTGTTAACTACATCTTCTTCCTCTTGTTCAAATGCTTCCAGCAGGAATTTCAGCCATCCATTGATTACTTGATTATGTTCAAGCACTCCTTCAGTATGCTGAATCTCTGTGTCAGCAAAACTCTCCTTTGTCTTTGTCTTGATAGTTTTCAGTAATTGCCCTTCAATTCCTTGACCACTTCTGTCAGTCAATTCATTCTTGCTCAGTCCCAAGACTACTTCTTCTTCCACTTGAGACACAGTAGCCTCACCTTCATCCTTATGATCTTCTTCTTCCTTGTCTCTGAATAAAATTCTTTGTGACACTATCTCATCCCTCTTTGTCAGAATGGAATTCTGATTCTCTGTTCTTATGACAATCCCAAAGGTCCGTCCATCACTCTTATCTTGGATTTCTAGCTAAACCAAATCTTCTTTGTCACTAAGATAGTCCTCTTGTGACAATAATTCCTCTCCCTTCATCATAATAACATTCTGATTTTCTACTACTGTTACAGCTCTAGAGGTCTGTCTCACAATCTTCTCTTGGCCATTCACACAATCCAACTGTCCCCTGTCCTCAACAATAACAGGTTCTTTCATACGAGATATGATTGTCTCGTCTCCCTTAATAAGTTTGTTTCCTTCATTAAGTAAGGACTCTGTAGACTCCTTCTGCTGCAATAAATCATCTCTGCTTTTGTCATTGCATGGAAACATTCCCATCTGTCCATCTGGACTAACTGGGTCTTTCCCACTTTCATCTCTGCCTATGCACTCCTCAAGGAACTTCATCTCTTCATCAAAACTACCAAAACACAGCTTACTTACATAAGGTTTCCATTCACAATTAAACTCAGATTTCTCTAATGGGTTCTTCGGCAATAACATCTCCCTGTCAGCTTCTCCAAGCACAGTATCTTTATGCTTGACATCTTCCTCTTCATTATGCCTTTCTTGGAAACTTTCAACTTCACTTAAGACAATTTCATAAGATGGATTGTCTTCTTCAATACCTGCAAACACATTCACTTTGTCAACAGTAAACTCATAAGACTCAATGGTCTGATTTGATGACTCAATCACCAAATATTCCTCTGGCTATTCTAAGTCTTCTACAGGACTCATAAAATCCTCAATAGTCTTCTGTTCAACCTCCTCAAGCATAACTCTTGAATGCTTGATATCCTCCTCTGTCTCTTTCAGTTCTTGGCCATCATCATATGCCAAGTCTTCCTTGCTTTCACCTTTCACAGTATGCTGAAAGGCATCACCAACTTCTCTCTGTATAAGTTTATTTGCATGAGACTCAGTTGTCTCATATTCTTCCAAAACAAAACTTAGATTCTGTCCTCTTCCTTCATCCTTTATGACAACATTAGAAAATTGTCTTTCCTCAGTCTTTGTACCTGCAAACACACACAACATATCAGATTCAAAACATTGAGACCGCTTGGCCTTTCTTGAAGCCTCAGTCTTCAAGACTTCTCTCAGACACTCTCTTGCCTTAAGTATCTCTTCTTCATACTGAGCATTCATCAGTTTCTCTCTTCTCCTTTGTAGCTTATGCCACTTCATCTTTCTTTTCATAAGAAAACCACATCTTTGGTCTTCTTCCTCCTTCTGTAACATCTCCATCGGTACTTCTGATGGACTTCTATCTCAGCCTTCTCTCTCCCATACTCTTCATCACTTAACTTCCTCCATATGCCATTTTCCTTCGCACCTTCTTGCTTCACCTTGTGGCTTCCTTCTAAACCTCTGCTATGACTCTCAATAGTCATTTTTCTTGGGTTTCTTTCACTCTCTATGAGTTGCACTAGCCTATGCAGTAACATTTCTCCCTGCTACACCTCACCTCACCAAACCTCCTCTGTGCTTGGTCTTTTGGAAAGTATTGGTCCTCTTTCTAGAACCCTTCTGAGCAAATATCTATGCTCCTTCTAGGATTTCTTTCACAACTCAATTGCATGAGAACATAACTATCCTCTTATACTTCAATCTTCACTTGAAATACTAGATTCTGGCCACACTTCTGTTTTCTCTTAGAAATATTCACTAGTTTCTTTCATCACCACCCTAAATGACTGTGATCTTCTTTATTGAGATGCTTCACCCCTGATACTACCCCTTTGCATGCATACACTCCTCCCAAAGTAGATATCTATGCCTATATCCTACTGTTCATGCTCCAAGCCTCTTCTTCGTTGGCATGCAAAACTCTTCCACTCACAAGTTCTCTTACAAACTTCTCGTCTGTCTTCTATTTTCACATAATACTATCTTATACCCCGTGTTCTTTCTTTTTTCCTCGGAGTAAACTTACCCTCTTCCTTCACGCGTCACTGCGCTTATCCTCATTGCCTTCATAACTTCTGCATTCACCTCTGAACTACTTCTGTCATGACCACTTACTTTGTCTGCGCGTGTATCCATCTTCTTGCACCATGCCTTCAAAATATTCAGACTTAACTTCTTTTATCTCAGCACTGTTAGATTTTTTGAGATCTTCCTTCCGTCTCAACTTTCTTAAAAATTATACCCACAATCACAACTGTGGAAGTTCTCAACAACTTCTACCCAGTCATCTATGGAAGTCGTTTCTCTCTCACATGAGCTTCTCCTTTCTCCTTCAGAAATTCTACCCACAACCTCAACTGTAGAATTTCTCAACAGGAAATCTCAACTTCCTGCTCTAATACCAAAAGTGGTGCAAGTGGGGATAGACCACAACTACCCCCAACCATCACCTCCAGGATCTAGTGGCTCCCATACTCAGCATGACTGCCAAATTTAGTTTAACAACCAAATTTGGCTCTAAAATTGCCTCCACGTAATTCTGTCTCTGCAACAAGCCTTTCCGCAACAGAGTTTCCGCATTCGGGTTGCGGGATCTCGAACACCCAACTTTGGGATCCGCAACGGCCTTCCCGCAATCGGGTTGCGGGATGCTAACTTCCCAAAGTTGCTCCCCCGCAACTTCCACTCCGCAATTCTTCCCCCACAATTTTCCTAGCTGCAAGATCTTTGCGTCCCTCACTCCGCTCGTCGATCTTCTTTTTTGACGTGGACTTCTTAGATCTCTGCGGATCTGTTAACTTCCTCGCAATTTCTATTATGGGATTCTTATGGACCGTCAGATCTTGATCTATGCACTCAATCTCCACTGTTCAGTCTCTGCAAAACTTGTTAATAACAGAGAATCTGTGGGTTGCACCGATTGATCATGGAAGGATCAATCCAGCCTGCAATCTGCCCGATTCTTTAGCCTATCACTCCTATGCATGCATCTATACTCTATTTCAACCATTCAAGCAACCATTTAACACTTGGATCAACAGGATTTCAACGAAATACATAGATGTTTAGTAAATTGCTGAAGTCGGCTCTACATAGACAAATAGTCTAAATCATACATGCATCTAGGCTAACAACACTTCAAAACACACGGATAATCCTTCTATTAAGCAATAAAGGAAAACTCATAGAGTCGGGCTCTCCTTCAGTCTTCTTAAAATATTTACAAGTAGAACCAGACGCAGGTCTGTTCTTTTCTCTACAACTTGCAATCCTCCCACTGAAAGGCAGAGCCTCCTCTACTTCTCTAATATGCCTATTTAACCTAAACTGATAACTCCTACTATGAGTGGTCCTGCAATCAAAACAAACCACTCCTACACGTGATGAAACGTCCCTGTCTTAACAAAACCAACTGCGGCTCGATCTCCAAGCAGGGAGTCATGATCCGAAATCATTCTCACGCCGCTAACAGGCTATGACTCAGTAAAATGACTCATCCTCTACTGACACCTATCAGATATTTTATCCTATCTAGACTTTCTAGGAAAATAAACACTTGTACATGAGATTTACAATGGTTTTACAATAAACCCCTCCTTGGGGTGATGTCAAGACCTTAGGGTTTGATCAGAAATTAATTGGTTGGCCTTGAGAGCTAATGCTCCTGCATCAGAAATCTTAGTATGAGGGTTGCAAATTCAAGTGAGAATGGATTGCTCTCTCTCTCTCTCTCTCTTTCTCTCTCTCTCTCTCTCTCCAGATAAGGATGTTATCTTGTTCACTCATTGAAAAATTCATAAAGGAAGCTTAGTTTGAGAGTTGCAAATTTGGGTGAGAATGGCTTTAGTAATATATCGGTTGGTCTCGAGGATTCCTTTCCTCCACTTTGAAAATCAACTAAAATAAATCAATGTAACACTAATTGGATGTCATATGGTTGATATGATTCCCTATATGTAATAACAATTTGTTCCACTTTCTTCATAGTGTTAAATTCGATATTTTTGCAAAATAATATCAGTAAATATTTATAAAGTGTTTAGATATTGATGAAAGTAGTTTTTTCTATTGAGATTTCCCTTTCACCAAATTTCGAGGGACATCTCTCAATAATTTCAAGACGGTTATTTTTAATGTTAACAATCATGTAGTTATAGTAATATTAGTTAGATGTTCGCATTAATAAACATTTGATTTTGTTTTGGGCTTGTGTTACAGGCTCTCTTATGCCCATAGGCTAATAACATTCCATTTATTTTCTCATGCAAATGATTCAAAATGCTCAAAAGTTAAGAGTGAGACTCATAGATACGAAGATGGTATCCAATCATCTTCACTTAAATTCTGAAGGCTTCACTAGCCACTACCCTCTTCTCCTAGTGAATCATCACTCCTTAATTAGTTTTTTTTCACATTTATTATCCTATGTCTACTTTCATTATTTCATAATTTGAAATCTACATCATACATATGGCATCACCATCACCATCTCTTAACTAGCGCATGGCTCTACCAAATCATAACAATACTAGAACATTCATTGGCATGAGCCTTGAGCTCACTGCGAGAAACTAGTACATAATTATATATTTACATCACATAGATAAGGCGTCAAGAGCGATGGATGTTACATCAAATACAAAAATTAGAAAATTTACAATTAAAATTTTGAAGCATAAAGACTTAAATACTTTAAGAGAATCCATAGACTCTGACATAATACGTTCTTTAATGAGATACTAAAAAATTCTTTTATAGTAACTATCAAATTATTTTTAAAAATCCCATTATTGAATATCCTTCAAATTCCATTTAAAACATCCTTATCTTTTCTAGATGCTATGCATTTATTTTCTTTATCACTTTTATTATCCTTTTTCAATTTCTACGAATGGTATGGTGACAAAATTTAACTCTTATCGTTCTTGAAAATATTACCTTGGTGAAATAGAAAATTTGTACTAGTAGAAATTTAGACATGCACAAAAAAAATACATCTTTGTGGTACTAGACATGCACAAAATAATACTTTGAAATCACATCTTAAATCAACCCTTTATATCTATTTTTAATATTTAAATATTTTTAATACATTAAAATTACTATAAAACTCTTTTACAATAATCAATATATTAAATTCATTTTATAGTATTTTATATTTTTAATATAAATTATATATTAAGTAACAATATATTATTTTCATTTTATAATATGATGATAATGACGATTAACGTCCTCTCAAACTAAACTTTGGTTTATTGAAAAAAAAAACAAATTATTTATTTTATTTTAAAATTGTATTTCTATGCTCAAAGAGCTTGGAGAGAAGCGTCCCGAGCGTAATATAATTTCGACAAGTTAAAAGGCTAGGAAGGTTAGTATTGCAAAAAAGATTATGAAACTAAGATTTAATGTGGGTGTACGCAGGGCACTCTAAGAGGAAGTGATTTTAATCCTCAATGTTCATATTCTCACAGAGATGGAATATCCTTTCGACCCATGGTGTTTTAGGAACTGCCCAACTACTTGCTTCACTATGGAGCTCATGAGAGTTCGTTCTTATCTTGGCTATATTAATTTTTTTCTTTGAACTAGTTAAAGCAAAGAGATACTTTTGATCTTCTAGAGTAGGGTTGATGACCTCCTTATAATATCTTATTTTTCTTTTAGCTTCTAAATCTTTCTCATGCCACATTTTCTCTTTAAACTTAGAAGTAACAATATTATTAATGTTATCAATATTTTGCAATGCAACATTTTCGTCGATCTCCCAAGGGTTTAACCAAGCCCTCGTATCTTTATACCAACCTCACTTGAGCCTTAGGTGGTTTTGGCTGGAATTTAAAGTTAGCTTAGGAAGTCTATGGTCTCTCATGTTATTGATTTTGTGCTTGTATAAGAGGACCCTAATTAAAGCTAGATTTTTTATAAGGGAAAGACCCACTTCTATAAGAAGAATAGGATAGGGTATACTGCTTTTTAGTTTTGAAGTTATACATTATGAAATGCTTCTATTAAAATATTAACTATTTAATAATAAATGTAGAAAAATTTGTTTACATAATAAAATTAAGAAAAATATAATGAATGAATGTTTATAATGTATTACATTAATGTTTATACAAGTTCAGTTAACAAGTAAAAAAAATATAATTATAATATATATATGAATGAGGTTTTTTTCCTTTGTAAATTACAAAATATCTCAATATAAATAAATGAACTTTTGGTAGAAGGAAATTGGTGGATTGTTCACCGTAACAAAACATTGGGAAATTGGTGAATTGGTCACCTAACAAAACATTGGGAAGGGACACTCTTATGATAATAATATTTAGTATTATTATTAGTCCCAAGGGTTAGCTCAATTGGTAAGATGTGCGCACACTCTCTCGGTTCGGGGAGAGGTCACGGGTTCGAGCCTTGAGTCCTTTGGGGTTAGGCCTTCTGCAAGGATGGCCGGCGGTTTACCACCTCTACCATCCACTAATGTGGGGAAGTATTGTTGGGTTTCCCGTGCATATTTCCATATGAAAAAAAATAAAAATTAGTATTATTAAAATAGTTAAGCCGCATCCGAGAAATAAGGTATATGTTTAGCGCTTTTTATATGAATGGGAGTTTAAAATTTAAAATAATTATATAAATATAGAAAATAATATAAAAAATAAAACGCATTCATTTCATAGAAAACAAATAGGCTTTTTATATAAATTGGAATTTAATTTTTAAAATAATTGATATAAATATAAAAAATAATATAAAAAATAAAATGCATTCATTTCATAAAAAAACAAATAGGTTTTTGGAAAGAAAAAGCTTAAAACCATTGAAAACTTATGTGGGGGAAATTTGCATGATGCTTCAAGTTTAGTGACTCTATTTTCTCATAAATAACTTTATTTTCCATAAACATAAATAATATTTTATTTTTTTACATTTAAAAGATAATATACATAAAAAGAGTTTTTTTGCATTTTTTTCTACTTAAAAAACCATCTTACATTATTAGTTGTCTTTACTATTACATTCTTTATAGTGTTATTTTTTCAGTATCAAGAGTGTTTTTGCAATTTTGTGTTCCAAAATGGTAATATTTTGTAAAATTAAATATGAAATTTACTTAAAAAAACTATATTTGCAAAGTATTGTAATCATTATGGTTAAAATTATTTTTCCATATTTTCAAATAAATTTATACGAAAATTCTAATAAAAAAAATCCAATGATGTGAATAGACTATTATAGACCCATCTAACTCTAGTTTTATGAAATACCAAGAGGGATAAAATCTCTTGAGGTGCAAACCCCTTTTTTAGCGAAAAAGTGAAGGAAATGTTTGCACCTCAAAGGATTTGATCCCTCTTGACACTTCATAGAACTGGATTTAGATGGGTCTATGCCAATTCCAATCGTTTTTTATACTTCAAAATGATGCAATGTTTTAACATATTCCAAGTAATCATACTTAATTATTCCATCAATGTTTTAACATATTCCAAGTAATCATACTTAATTATTCCATCAAAAGTTTTAACTTTATAGATGAACACATATCAACGGATATAATGTTTAAATCCAATATATGTCAACTTGTCGGTTGATATTGTAAATCAAAGAATATAAATATATTACAATGTGATCAACTTTAATCTTTATTCTTCCTTTTTATCTTGATCTCACTCCTGCTCCATTTTCCATCTTATCATATCGATCATATTTGAAAGGGAGTTGAATTTCAAGACTTACAATGTGATCAACTTTAATCTTTATTCTTCCTTTTTATCTTGATCTCACTCCTGCTCCATTTTCCATCTTATCATATCGATCATATTTGAAAGGGAGTTGAATTTCAAGACCATCCAAAATTTTGACTCAAGATATTGTTGTAAATGTGAGTCAGTATCATTCTTTATTTCCAATATTTATGGTTTCCTTCTCCAATGTTAATCCCTATGACTTATGGATTGTCAAACCCCAAGCAAGTTTCAATAGAAATTGTTTTGTTGTTCCCTTTTTCTTTCATATTCTTGTCGTCTATGGCTTTCCCTTTGTTCTAGAGTCATATTATCCCTTTGTGATCTATGGCGTTCATGACCATTTTTTTCTTTATGTGTTCTGACGATTCTTTCACGCTTTGTAATCTCTTTCATTCACGATCTTGTTTTCTTTGTTCTTCTGTACGTTCTGATGATTCTTTTTTTCTTTGTGTTCCATCTGTTTGTTGTACTTTGTTTCTGTGATTGTTAATATCTTCATTATTCAAACGATTATCATGATGATTCATGTTTATATTAATAATATCGGTTTTTTTTGGTACGATATACACTAAAATAGAGAACACAAAACTTTAATTTGTTGAAATCAATGCAAAGTAGGTTTTATTATTGATTTGATAAATTAATAAATTCAATGCATACATGTAAATAACAAAAAAAAATGTATTGTTGAAATCGATGTAATGAAGTTAAATCTTTCGTAAATTAAATGCAACTTGTGTTTTTAAACAACATTTGTGTGTGGTCTACTACCAAGTAGTGAGGTTATTGGGCTTGTGTTAACTTAGAAACCAATGTTCAAATCTATTTTCTTAAAACAAGCATTCTTTTTTTGTTGAACCTACAAAGTCTTAAAAACATCCATTAAACAAATAACAATTTAACAAATTTATACACTCATTTCAAAGAATATTATAGTTTTTGTTCTTACTTTAAATTTTAATTTCTACTTCTTTTTGTTATTTCTTATACGGACTATAATATTTTACTATTATTTTTTATGAGACTTGTATGCGATGAGTTATTATTATTGTTACTTGTTTCTTTATTCTTTGTTTTTTTATGCCGACCATGTCAATTTTTTTAAATGATTTTTTGTTTTTTATGCCGACCATGAAAAATTTTCTAAATTATTTTTAATTTTTTACTTTATTTTTAATTTTTAACCTTTTTTTAGTTTCTTATTATTGCATCTATTTTTACTTCTTTTTACTTTACTTTTAATTTTTAATTTTTTTCGTTATTACATCTTTTTTTACTTCGCTAAAATATTTTAATATTATTTGGGACAAATAGACAGATCGCTACACCCAGGCTGTAAAAATGCATCTTAGAAACATTTACAGTAGAAGATGCTAAATTGATTGCATCTTATGTTTTTTAATAGCCTTTATGTAGTTTATCGACAAATAGTGAGGTGATTGGGCTTGTGTTAACGTAGAGACCAAAATTCAAATCCCAAACATTTATTAAACAAATAACAATTTCACAAACTTATACACTCATTCCAAATTTATTACACTTGAATTTAACTATACTTAACATTTTTTTCTTACTTTTTACTTTTACTTCTTCTTTCTATTATTATTATTTTTACTTATTATGTTGGTTACAATATTTTACTATTATTTTTTATGAGATAGGTTATTTTTATTTTTACTTATTTATTTATTTTTATTTTTTAAAATAAATCATAACAAATTTTTTTTAATTTTTAATTTTACTTATATTTTTCTTTTGTTATTACAATTTTTTTAACTTCTTAAATGTGGACAATGATATTTTAGTACTATTTGAGAAAGACAGACACATCCCAAAACTATTTCTTATGTTTACTATAATATTTTTACTTTTTATGTGCTATAATATTTTAATATTATCTAAGTTAGATAGATACATCCCACCATAGTAATGTGCCTCTTGACACAAAAATAGACATCTAAAAGTTCTTCCCCTCTGATTTCTTTTTACATACATATTTCACTTCTTCACTTTTATGTTCTTCATAATTTTGATGATGAAAAGTGAGATGTGTATAAAAGTACTTGCCTTCTTATTTATTTCTACATACTTATGTCACTTTTTCACCTTTTAGGTTCTTCATAATTTTGATGATGAAAAGTGAGATGTATATGTCCGAGTAAATTTATAAAAAAACATGAGGATAATTATTTTCAAGTGAAAACACTCTTTGATGAAGATGAACACCAAAATGGTTTTGGAAGTGTATTCTAAAGTGGTTTTTGTTTCTTGATCTGACTTTTTGAAATATGCTAGAAGTGAATTTATGAAATGTGCTAGAAGTTATGAAGAATGTGTTAGAAGTTAGGAAGATGATTGGAAAAAAATAGAAAACTGCGTTAAAAACTTTCATAAAAATAATTTGAGAGAACTCTGATTCTAAGATGTGAGATTTTGGTTTAATGC
This sequence comes from Pseudotsuga menziesii, assembly GCA_001517045.1. NCBI lineage: Eukaryota > Viridiplantae > Streptophyta > Pinopsida > Pinales > Pinaceae > Pseudotsuga > Pseudotsuga menziesii. The sequence continues at coordinate 137,021 of LPNX011034749.1, read as the reverse complement.
TTTTGTAATTGTGTTGAAACTTTGGAAGTACAGATGACTAAGTTTTGATTGTATTATGAAACAACTGTAACATGACATGCTCCTAGAGCTTATGAACAACTGTAAGATGATATGTTTGTAAAATTGATAATGTTCAAGCTTTTAATGTGATAAGCTATATATTTTTGATATTCAAGTTTTGTCTTGTTACATAAATAAAGAATATAACTTTTATTGAAAAATAAAATTATGATTTGCTTCTTATGAAAATATAAAAAAACACACAGTAAAGAAAACAACAAAACATATATAAAATAATAATAACAATAAATACTAGTTGATAAATTTTTAAGTAAATTGATATTACAACCAAATGGTATTCTAGATATCGTTATATATATATATATTCACTCCATTAAAAGAAGTATTTATTCCATCTCTAAATGGTTCTTTTCTTTTTTGGGTAATGCATTTTAATGTGGCTTACCATGAGAACATGTATGTCAAAAAGTGAGCTTTGTATCTCATGTTAACTACTCTTTTTTTTAATTATTTTAATTAAATTAAATTATCATAATTTTAAAGTTTATATAATATTTATTTAGAAAATAGATCTAATTACTTTTATATTTTATGGAAAATTACTAATATATATATATTCATTTTCCTTTCACTTTTAAATATTGAGACGAAATAATTTTTTTTTCCTTTTTATTAATAAAATATATCATATATTATGTTTATAAGTTTTATCATATACTTTTTTAATCAATTATATATAGAGAAGGATTGTTAATCAATTTTATCATTCTTTTCATATATCTAATATGAATTAATCAAACCATTATTTCATATACTCTCAACCACGGTTTCAAATTTTTTTATAAACTTTCTAAGCGATATATATCAAATTCTTAATCAAAATTTCTATAAATTTTATGATATTCCACTCATTTAATTTCTTTTAACAATTTGTTTTTTCTCAAAACCAACTTCTTTTAACAATTTGTTTTTTTTGAAAACCATGACCTATCTAGTTACTGATTTGTTATATCACAATCAATAAAAACAATAAAAATAGTCCTTTTTCGGATACATTAGAATTTTGTATCACAAAAACATCTTAAAAAATGATACCTATTTTTTTTTGCATATACTAAGATGGTAGATCCCTTTACAATTATTCTTAGCTAAAGGGATCATCATAATATCCTTTAGATTCTCTATTGAGTATTTCATTTATGTACCATACTCCAACATGTATAGCTTTTGTAAATTTGTCAATCTCTAAATTTCTTTCTCTGTAAACATGCTTTATAGTGTAACACACCCAAAAATTGTACATAAAAAATTACATGTGTTATTTTCATCTTTACTATAGCAGCATTCCAAGTTTATTTTACTGTTGAATATAATATTTGATATCCTACTGTTTATGATAGGAAACATTGATGAAAAAGGTGGTCATTTCCTTCGGAACCTTCGGCCACACTCCTTCAGGTGATGTAATTTATGTTACTTTGTTTATTTAAAGTTTTGACTTTAAGCTAGGTTGACCTAGCCTAAGGCGTGGGAGATGGTAATTGTCTTAACCCAGCCTGTCGTTTATCTTGTAATTGTTGTTTATAAGGCTTGGCCTTATCACAGATGTACAACCCACCCCTAAGTATGAGACTTAGGGTTTGTACAAGCATGTTTCCCATGCAGATACTTAATGGTTGAAAATAAAAATGAGGTTAATTAACCAAGGAAGCCCAATCTGGTTCAATGCATTTGAAGAGGCCCTATACCTCTGTGGAGTAATTATTATCATGCATGTGATATGGGTGTTTGTGTTTTTTAGTTCTATCATTTACACGCTTATACTCTTGTTCATGCTCATAATAAACTTGTATTATTATGATAGTATGATTAGATTTGTTAAGCCTAGAACTAGAGTCATGGTTATGCACATTTAAATACTTCAAGGGTTTAATAGTTACCCTAACTCTAATGTAAATTTTACCTACCAATCCTTAAGAAAAGGAAAGGACTAGCCATAACCTTGATGGCATTAGTCCAACCTATTGGAAACATTAGTTAAAAACCCATACATGAAAGTTTGTATAACGTTAAAGTATTATGGTGTGCATGCGTACCAGGGTTGATCCAAATTTATAATGTTTTGTTTGACATATGATAATGTTTCAAGTTTTGTGTTGATTTATGTATTATCGTAATCTACATAATGACCAAGGTTTAGATTTGTAATTATTGTTGCCATGATTTTATTCGTGCACATTTAGAACTTTTTGGGTTTGTAATAAAAAATGTGGCCTGGCTGCGAGTTGGCAGTGCATCCAGGCCCATAAGGCAGTAGGGCCTTCATATTCCCTACACCTGGACAGTGATAATTATGCGAGTTGGTAGGGTTTGGAAATGTCTTTTACTCTATCTGTGGTTGTGTTATTGTTGTTTGGTTTTGTCGAAAGTCTAGCCGAGGGCCGAACTCTGCAACTGGTGGTTCCTTCCAAGAAATTTTCCTCGTTCTTACTGGCTCTGGTGTTGTTCTAAGGTGACGAAGACTCGTGGAGTTTAACCCCGCAGGTGTCCTCTCTTGCCGAGCCCCTTCAGACTGTCGCAACTCTCATCTTCAGACTGTCGCAACTCTCATCTGGTGAATAGTCTATTAAAACAGGTAAAATACCTATTACTGTAACCTATCTTAGTACATTTTCATTATTAGTTCTTCTTTTACTGATTAACATATTCTATTCTTTGTTTTATGCAAACTTGGATGGATAAGGGTGCTTGGAGGAGCCGACCCTTGGCCACCCTCAACTAGCATCAAGGTAAGGAAGTCCACCCCCACCAGCATTAACTAAATTTATTTGTGAGGATTCTTTAAATGTGAAAGAACTTATATTCTTTTGGTTCTTTTTCATGTTCTCGTGTTGGAGGAAGGTGACAGGGCCTCCTTCTCCCAGACCCGCGCCTTAGGATGCCTTGGTAAGTAAACTCCAACTCGATTCTTAATTAAAAGTTATTTTTACATTTCATGGTATGCTTAAAATCATTGAACCATTTTGTTTGGTGGTTGCAGGACCCAATGGAAGGGTCGTCAGGATTCCACCGATGACTACAACTCTAAGCTAAGTTTCTTGTTCTCTGTGTTAAAATATTTTTGTACAGCTTTTGGTGTGGTAGAGATTGAGGGGTTTCACCTGTGTAGAATTTGGTTTAACCTACCATCTTCAATGGTTTTACTGCCTGTAACTTTTAATGGTTTTCAACCTGTTATTATTATGGCTCTATAAATTTTCTATTTTCTTATTAAAAGGACTTAATCATACGTCCTATGTAGCAATGGTAGCCATTATGCAAATGGTCTTACGACCATCTAGACCGCTTACATGATTCGATATGGGGTTTATAATTAAACCCTTGGGCACCATTGTGGATGGTCTTATGGAAACATAAAGAAAAAATATTTTTGCTTCCTTTTTCTGTAATACAATGTTTGGTTTGTATTGTAATTATGTGTTTTTAAATTAGGGTATGGGATTCGATCTCATAACCTTCGTAGGTATGGATTTCCAGTTTTGGAGAGCCCAAGGCTCTTCCTCTATAATATATTAATACTACTGGGTTATTACAAGTTGTTTTTATCGTGGGTTATGAAAGAGATTCAGTTATTGGTTGCAATTTAAAAATGCCTTGCATTAGACTGGATTTGTTGATTTGCGTGTGCATGGAGCTTGACCCACAAATCCTTCTGTTCAAACAATACAGTTTTGATTGTGTTTATATACTTTTTAACAAACAATAATATTGTTTATCGTAGATTGATAAGATTCAGCTTCATTTATAGTGTCGATTTTACCCATAGTGATTGTCCTCCGTAATTAGAACTGATAACTAGTTTATCAATGTGTTTCATCGATTGCTGATTAGTGGTTTTTATTACACTTCTGCTAAGGGAAAAATTAATGGGTTTCAGGACATAGTTTATTAATTTAACCTTGAGGGATATGATCCTGTGACTGGTGATGCGATTATATAAATAGATCCAGGATTTTCCTATGCAACTTCCAAATTCGTTAGGAAGTATAAATATAATACTTAATTAAGGATCTTCGATCCATGAATTATTCTGTTTGTAACATATTTATTAGATGCTTAAACTTACCTATTTTCTAGGTTATAATATTAGGAATATTATCTTAAGAAGGGGTTTTGATCTAAGCTAATAGTTTATAGCTATAAAACTAGCATTAATTAATCTACCTTATGGATGCTTAGATAAACACAACTTAGAAACACGCGTTTGCATAGAAGGATATAAATCTAAATGATTTTTAGACATTATGAGTTTAGTTTGATAATTTATCTTTAAACGAAGAGTGAAGAATATCTGAGATGATGCATAACATTAATATTGGATATTAATAATTTGCAATAAGAAGTTGAACAAATGTTGCTTAGATGGAGTTCGCCTGTAAAGCTAGGAAGAAAATAAATACCTATACATATAGCGGAAAATCAGAATCTATTGGAAATCCATTATCTAATTAGAAATTCAAAATACAAAAGTAAAATTATTCAGACAATGATACATTTAGGAAATTACAGTTAAATATAATAACTATGTGTTCTAACAAAATTTACTCTGTTAGTACAACATACACAAACACAGTATTAGAATAGTCGAAAGTATAGAATTTAACTACTTCAAATCTAAAGAATTAAAATCTACAACGTTAAAATGTAAAATAGAAACATGGAATCAACACTTTGGGAAAACACGAGTGGAGATATCATTCCTCCCAACCAATATCCCAGAGCAGCCAAGACACTGTTGGAGTCATTTACCCAACATACACACTTATTTGGTCAATTTTGTCCTGATTAATCACTATCCTAAGTTAATTGACTCGAATTGGAATCATATGAGCACACCATTACATCAACATGAGCACACCCACACCTTCCTTCAATCAAGGAGGCCAACTAAGCCCTCTCATTCAATCAGGGAGGATAACTAGGCTTCCTCCTTCAATCAGGGAGGCTTGCTCGACTTCCTTCTTCAATCAAGAAGCAATTATGGGGTGATCTGAGTGTCATAAGTGCACCAAATAGCTAACTCATTGTTGTTTCACCTAACAATCAGTTAAGCTGAGTTGTAAATGTGCCTCCATCATGTCATTGTCTAATTTTGGTTGATTAGGATGAACTGGAGTGAGTGAATGCACCTCCAACAACTTCTGATGACCAGTATCACTTCAGTTAACTTCATCGAAGCTAATTGGAGTTAGTGATGTGCTACCACCTATTGATTGACATGCAGCGACATGTGTCTGAGTTGCATTTAGTTAGACTCAATCATCTATTGCACTCTGATTCTGTTAGGACTTAGTTAGAGTCAATCATGGCTAGATTAGTGGTTAACTAAGTGTGTCTAGTGTTGCTGACATTCAATTAAGCTACACCCATCCATGCAATTCAAATGCCTCTAGTGAATTTGAATTGTCTCCATTCATGCAAAGTTCTGCATGACATTTTATTGTATTATTCATTCCATTATTGTTCATACAAAGCTGCAACTTCCTATTGGAGTACCGTTATGTCATTTCATGTCTAATTTGTCTTGAATCTCTTGTAAGTCTGTGCTTTGTCTCATGATTGTTGTGACATAATTAATATGGTATTAGAGCCATGACAGGACGAAGCTCATTCTTTAGAAAAAACATGATTTCAGACGGATCTAGCATGCAAAATTGCGCAAAGATCGAATTCCAGCACTACAACAGAAGCCGAAGGTTTACCACTTAATACCCCAAGTAAAGGAATTGTTGATCAAGATTTCTTGATCAAATATGCTGGGTGTGATGAAAACCTGAAATGTGCAGGTTGTCCGACCTTACGATGACTTTTTGTGTGTTTATTGCAGGTTTTTACAGGTTCTTCACTACAATTGCTACAACAGAAAAATGGCTTCTTCCATAGATCTTCTTACTCATTTTAATTACCACCAATGGAAAGGAGACAGGGAGATCCAACTATATGCTAAAGGTCTCTACAGAGTCACTATGAACATCGAGGAAGATCCAAACCATGTTGTGGACAAGGATATATTTTGGAACAAGATGGATGAAGCCTTTGGGTTTCTGTGTCTCTCGATCTCTAAGGACCTTATATTCCATCTCATGGGATTGAAGACTCCGAAAGAAATTTGGGACCAACTTTCTTCCCTGTATGACAAGTAGGATGATTTGAGGATTTATCAGCTAGAGAATGAGATGATTTTTCTTCAACCTAGAAATTTCGAAACTCTCAATGATTTCTTTACAAAATTCAACTATCCAGTCCTTTAGTTGAAGCAATGTGAGGTGAAGAAGGAGGATGACTAGCTCATTCTTGCCATTCTCTCCAAACTTGGTGCAGATTACTCGGTATTTGTTTCCACATTTCATTCCAGGAATCTCACAACCCCAAGATGGAAGGTTCCTTATCTCAATTACTTCATTGAGTCCCTCACAAATGAGCATGATAAGCTTGTGCAGATGGGGATCATTCGATCCTGAAAATATCAAGCTTTGTTTGCTTTGGGCCCAAAATATTCAAAGGGTAAAGGAAAGCAGAAGAATCAAAAGAGTAAGGTTGATTCTCCAAAGCCTAAAGAAAAGAACCAGCAACAAGAAGAGTCTTCTGGCTCAAAGAAACACAAGAACACAGGAAACCATGGCAAAGAGAAATTCAAGTGTTTCTATTGCGGGAAGGGATTCCACCCTGAACATGCCTACATGAAGAAGAAGCTTGATTATATGACTTCTCTCCTCGAGAGAAACAATATCAATCTTTCAGAGAGTGTTCGAAAGAGAGATAACCAAGATCGGGATACCTAGCAAGAAAGAGAACATGCTCTCATGGAAAGCACCTCGAAGCCCAAATATCTCCTCATAGACTCTGGAGCTTTGAATAACATGATGGAAATTAGATATTTATTCTCATCCCTAGACACCGAAAAAAGTATTCCCATCCACACGGGATATGATTCTACCATCACTTCGAAAGGAAAAGGTACAGTAAATCTTGAAAATGACAGTTTTTTTGATGTTATGTATGTACCCTCCTTGGCCTCCAACCTCCTGAGTTTATATCAAATGACTCATACCGGAGTGCCCAAGCGAGTAAACTTCATCCCCAATGATGTAGAAATTACTGAAATTGCATCCAGGAAACTTGTTGCAAAAGGATTAGCAAACCATCATGCTAAGGCCTATGAGTTTTCCCATTTTGTGGCAGATGCAAAGTCCACACCGCTCTTCTGACTCATGGAAACGAGGTCAGTAGAATATGGCATGAGATATTTGGTCATTTAAACTTCAAGTACTTACAATAAATTCAAAAAAATTCCATGGTTGAAGGCCTCCCAACCATCAAAGATACCAAAGGAGTTTGCAAAGGTTGTATTGTGGGCAAACACCCTGAGCACAAGTTTGATCGAGGAAAGGAAAGCCATGCATCAAGTATCTTGGGGCTGATTCATTCTGATATCGGCAGACCTATTCCCACCACATCCATGAATGGATCTTGGTATGTACTCACCTTCATAGATTATTTTTCTAGATACACTTGGGTTTTCTTCATCAAGAAAAAACTGAAGTTTTGGAGAAATTCATTGAGTTGAAAGCACTGGTTGAGACTGCATCTGGGAGAAAGATTAAATATCTGAGATATGATAATGGAGCAGAATATATCAGTTCTGAATTTCTACAAATATGTTCAGATAGTGGGATCCAAATCCAACACTCTATTCCCTACACACCTCAGCAAAATGGTGTAGTGGAAAGGAAAAACCGCTCTCTCAAGGAGATGACCACTTGCATGCTGGAAGCAAAAGGATTGGCTGCAAATTTATGGGTTGAGGCCATGAATATTGATTCAAAAATTTGGAAAAAAGTACCACACTCTTCCATGAAAGGAAAGACTCATTTCGAGGCCTACTTTGGACACAATCCCGATGTGTCAAATTTCACGGTGTTTGGGTCCATTGCATGGGCTCGAATTCTGCATGACAAGAGGAAGGATTTGCATCCGAAAAGTGTTGAATGTTTGTTCATTGGATATCTAGAAGAAACCAAGGGATTCAAGCTGCTAAATATCATAACCAAACAAATTTTCATTGAAAGAAGTGTTTAATTTGAAGGGCCTCTCCAAGAGGTAGAACTAGTCAAGGAGAAAACTATTGAAATTCCCTCCTATTCTGCTAATCATTCGGATGATGAAATTGGGAGTGATGGCTCTTATATTGTAGATATGACGTCTGATATAAGTGAGCAACATATATCAGGTTCAGGATCATATTCTGAAGTGCAAACACATCTCTCAACTTGGGCTAAGAAGACACTCTCTTCCGCTGGGGAAAACACTGGAAATCTCGCTGATCCAAGAAGAACTCGGTCTGATTTTCAGAGAGAAGGTATTGCTCTCTCTTGTCACGATTCACTGCTATACAAGACCTGATATTTAATGATTGGGTCAGATCCTAATTCCTACTACCATTCTCAGAAATATCCGAGATGGAAAGCTGCTATGGACGAAGAGTTCAATTCTCTTCAGAAAAATGCTACTTGGGATCTAGTTTCTCTTCCAGCTGGGAGGAAATTAGTTCAATGCAAGTGGGTGTTTTGGACAAATATTGCTATTGATGGAACAACCTAAAAATATAAGGCAATTTTGGTTGCAAAAGGGTTCTCTCAGGTCCAAGGAGTGGACTATCATGAGACCTTCGCTTCGGTGGCAACGATGGACTCCATCCACCTAGTTTTGGCCATTGCGACATCCATGCACTGGGAGGTGCATCATATGGATGTCAAGAGTGTCTTTCTACGTGGATACCTTCATGAGGAGATATACATGAAGCAGACCAAGGGATATATTTAATATCTTTCTTTGTTTTTCAAATTGCAGAAGTCATTATATGGGTTGAAACATGCCCCAAGATCATGGTATGCCAAGATGGATGCCTTTCTTCTTTCACAAAACTTCCAAAGATGCAAATATGATATGAATGTGTATTTTCATTAGTATGATGGTAATTTACATATCATTGTTTCATATTTTGATGATCTTTTGATTACAGGAAGCACACTTTCTGCCATTACCTTCATAAAAACTGCCCTTCATGATGCATTTGAGATGAGTGATTTGGGTCTCCTGAAGCAATTTATGGGGCTTGAAATATCCCAAGAATTTGATAGGATAATGGTAAATCAGCATAAATAAATTTCAGACCTATTAATAAATTTTAACAGGTCTAATTTCAAGGATTCCCCATTTCCTTTCCTCTCAGGGATCAACCTTGAAGAGGGAAAATCCACTCCACCCATGGATTGCACTATCTACCACCGGCTGATTGGTAGCTTGCTTTACTTGACACATTCACAGAATGATATTTGTTATGTCATGAATGCTGTATCAATATACATGCTGCAGTCTCATGACCTCCATTGGAAGGAAGCCAAGAGGATCCTTCAGTACATTCATGGCACAAGATCCTATGACATTCACTATGCGGCAGATTCTGAGCTAGAGTTGGTTGGTTATACAAATTGAGATTGGGAAAGGGATTCCATAGATTGAAAGTCCAGTTATGGGTATGTATTTATGTTTGGTGGTGGCCCCATTTTCTGGTCTAGCAAAAAACAGGCTGCCATTGCGTTCTCTTCAGCAGAGGTCGAGTACAGGGGAGCAGTGAATGCTTGCATCCAATATGTTTGGTTGCAAGGCATTCTTTCAGAGTTTGAGATTGGTAGTGCTTTGTCCACAATCATATCTTGTGAAAACCAAAGTGGAATCAAAATATCCATAGATCCAGTTACTAGGCAGAGGACCAAACATGTTGAGATACACATGCACTACATTAAGGAGTTGGTACATGACAGGACCATTGGTCTGCAATACTTCCCTATAGATGAGCAGATTGAAGATCTCTTCACCAAGAAATTTACTGAGAAAAATTTCATTTACCTCCATTCACTGTTGGGGTTGAGTTCATCAGGGTGATCAGATTACTTCTTCAGTGTTCAGCTTGAGGGGGGGTTTTTCCCACAAGGTTTTCCCTCTTTCATCAGTTAGCATTTTATTTTGAGCATTGTTAGAGTTACATTTTTGTATAGAGTGACGTATGGACTTTGTTGTCGGGCCCTAGAATTTCATGCATTTTATTTTTACTCCTCCTGAGTATAGTTTAAGGGGGGGTGTTGGAGCCATTTACCCAACACACACACTTATTTGGTCAATTTTGGCCTAATTAATCACTATCCTAAGTTAATTGACTTGAATTGGCATCAGATGAGCATGCTATGACATCAACATGAGCACACCCATGCTGTCCTTCAATCAAGGAGGCCAATTAAGCCTTCTCCTTCAATCAGGGAGGCTAATGGGATTCCTCCTTCAATCAGGGAGCAATTCTGGGGTGATATGAGTGTCATAAGTGCACCAAATAGCTAACTGATTGTTGTTTCACCTAAAAATTAGTTAAGCTGAGTTGTAAAGGATCCTCCATCATGTCATTTCCTATTTTGGGATGATTGGGATGAAATGGAGTGAGTTAATGCACCTCCAACAACTTCCGATGACAAGTATCACTTCAGTTAACTTCATCAAAGCTAATTGGAGTTAGTGATGCGCTACCACCTCCTGATTGACATGCAATGACATGTGTCTGAGTTACATTCAGTTATACTCAGTCATCTATTGCACTCTGATTCAGTTAGGACTTAGTTAGAGTCAATCATGGATAGATTAGTGGTTAACTAAGTGTGTCTAGTGTTGCTGAAATTCAGTTAAGCTACACCCATCCATGCAATTCGAATGACCTCTAGTGAATTTGAATTGTTTCCATTCATGCATGACATTGTATTGAATTATTCATTCCATCATTGATTATACAGAGCTGCAACCTCCTATTGTAGTACCGTTATGTCATTTCATGTTTAATTTGTCTTGAATCTCTTGTAAGTCTATGCTTTGTCTCAAGATTTCCATGACATAATTAATAGAAACTTGCTTCAGAACCGCTGAGCCTGTTTGCTAAACCACAAGAGAAAAATATCAATGCGTCATCTCTTGCATTTCACAAATGTTTAATCCTCGTCCAATGATGGGCTCCTGCTGCTCACGGACATACTATTTTATAGTATTCTACCTAGGGCTTGGTCATTTATGAGTTGTGAACTGATTTTAGGGGATGATGTCTCTTGCATCCTGAGTTCTTACTCAGTGGTATTTGCCACTTGTATTTTTCTTCTTGTGGGTCAGCAAACACTCTTCAACAAATATATCCACTCGTGTCCCCCTTCAACATCTTTTATTTAATAAAATTGTTTTGATTACAAAATGTTTTATTCTTGGTATTTCTGTCAAAAATAATAAAATCTAATAATAATAAATTATTTTCAATAGAATTAATAATAATAATTAATTCCGGGGGTGTTACACACACCTTTCCTTAGAAGATAACACCATCCTTGGTGTTATAACTTTTTTTCATTCTTGCATTTCATCTTCTTGGAATAAATCTGGATATGCCTCCCACATATTACTTTCCATCTCCCAAGTACCTTCTTCAGGGCTAAGGTGCTTCCATTGAACCTTGACTTGTATGATGGTACAGTTCCATAACAAAAGTTCTCTCCTGTCGAGAATGTCCTCCGACCCCACTTAGAACTCTCCTTTGGGTTCCACCTGGTTTACATTCCAATCAATCACATGAGAATTATCATGAATATATATTTTTAATATAGAAACATGAAATACATTATGAAATTTGATATTTGGTGGTAGGTCCAACTGGTATGCGACCATCCCTACTCTAGCTAAAATTTCAAATGGTCTGCAATACATGGGTGCCAGTTTTGAATACTTTCCCAGTATTCAAAATATTTTCTTGGGATTTACGTTTATATATACATGATCACCCACCTAGGACTCTCTAGGACTTCTTTTTATATCAGCATAGCTCTTCTGCCTATCTTGGGAAACTTTCAAATTATGTTCTAACTGTTTCACAGTTAGCTCCATTTACTTTAACAAATCATATCCTAACATTAATCTATCAATAGGGATGCTCCATGAGATTGGATTATTACACTTACGCCCATATAAGATTTTGAATTTACTCATACTTGTAGAAACTTGAAAATTATTATTATAAGAAAATTCAACTAAGTGTAGGTAGTCTTCCCACTTACCTGGTTTGTCCATAACATGCATCCTTATCATGTCTTCTAAAACCTGGTTTACCGTATCAGTTTTCCCATCTGTTTGTGGATGATATGCAGTACTGAAGTTTAACTGGGTACCCAAGCCTTTGTTGGGCCCAGAAATGCCCCTTTTTTACCATCCTTATCCACCTCTTTTTGCCTTATCATACCCTATTGAGCATGCTAAACAGATGTTTTACCCTCACTCTGCTCCTCAAGTCACAAAGGTATGGTTAGTTATTGTCTTATTTTATTAATGCTTAGGATTGTGGTAATTAAGGCTCTATATCTTCAAATATGCTAACATATGATGGTTTATAAAAGTATTTCAAGATATAGAGAATGCAGGTGTATCGGGTTGAACATGCTAAGGGAAGGATCATCATTCATTGCTTAAGTTGATCTCTACCCATCCTACCGTTGCCCAAAGAACGCAGTCCCAGTGTATTATTCCATGCAAAGCTGTACAAGGGTAGCTGCAATGGAATGCGACAAATTTGGAAGGCAACAGTGTACTGCTGCTCAAAAATTGTTGTGATCTGCAGGATATCTTTTCAATCGAACAGGATCATCATTCTTTCTGAGTCAATTAACAGTTTCCCTATATTTCCTATTCTCACCCTACCATGGCTGTGACAGTTGTTGTAATTAGGGCCGCCTGAAGATCATATATCTTCATGGATGCCCAATAATAGGGATAGGATGTTATGATTGAACATTGTATAAATATGGGGAACTGTTCTGAGCCAGGGGTGGAACCATTAACCAAAATATTGTATTAGCTGCGACTGAGGTTGTGTGTTTGATTTGCCTTTTTAATACAAGGAGTTACTTCAGATATCAGTGTTTTAACGTGCGTTACTTCTAGCATCTCTGTGTGAAGGCTGGGCCCGCCTTCCCATAGGGATTGCTAAGTTAAATTAGGAATTTTAATTATTTTGTTGTGTCATGTTGTGTTAATTCCATTTTCTCATCGTAAGCTGCAACAGTTGTGGACTTACAGTGCGTTATTAATTGCATCTCTTAGAAAGCTGTAGTGGTATGGTGTGATAGTCAACTGTATAGGTAATCGTTCCTTATGCAACTGCGTGGTAGCTATAACAGCCCTGTTCATCCCTAGATCTTTTAATTGTTGTTTCCATAGATCCTTGCAGTTTGTTCCCTTGCTTTTATGGTTGCAGAATTTTATTCATGTACTTTGAATTTCTAGAATTGCTGAACTCTATTCATGCCTTTTGGATTTCTAGAATAATTAGATCAAGATAGTTGGGTAAATCATTAGATGGTTTGGAAAACAGGATTTCATTTTCTGCAAAAGTAATCTACATGTGATTTAATGAATCTTTCAATTCTAGATCAAGAACAGTAGAAGGTAATTGTGGCTGTATTTTTTAGAAGGTAAACTAGATTAAGTGGATCCTTGGGATGAACGTAGCTGAGCAGAGAATATGATTGTTTACTTACAACAACTCAGTGTTTAAGCATATATAGTGCATGTTATTTTTTGAAATAAAATACTTCCCTGGGTTGACAATAAATATTGCACACTCCGTATGTTAGCTGTAATTAACTTGCATATTGGGTGCCCAACATTTTGGCGCCGTTGCCGGGGAAGGATAAGTATTAAACACTATCATAGTTGCATCCTGTAATTGTTTCTATTCAGTCTTCTTCAGTTTTTTTGTTTGAATGATTTGGGTTGCATGAATACAAGAAGGGTACAGCGTAACCATCTTATAAATCCCAGAACCCCACAAAACACTAACACTGCAGGTGGTCGAGGTCGTGGGCGAGGTCCAGAATTGGGGAGAAGAACATTCATTGACGATCTAGTGGATAGAACCAATTCTTCTACCAGGGCTCACTATCAGGAAACACCTATCAGAAAGAGCCCTACCAATCCTGGGGTGCCAGCGTCAAGTTCTACAGTGGAGAACACATGAGCAGCTGCAACACCCTCAAATACCCCTGCAGAGGAGGACAAAGCTGGTACTGCAGTATCTGCTGATCGAGATCTGATCTATCACATTAACGGGAACGTTGTAACTGAAGAAGAGTGGACACATTTCCATTAGAAATTCATTGATCAGTGGAAGAACGAAGAGGAGAAAATAGAAGAAGGTATGAGTAACAGACACGAATTCGAAGAGGAAGAGGCAATGGGAGAAAATCATCATTATGAAGGCAATTCCCTGCTTGAAGGGACAGTGGCTACACTTTAGTTCCCAATTCAAAAACCAGAAGGGATAGCCCCTATGAAAAATATATTGCCGTCGGTGTTGCCCCGCTTTTATGGAAAAGAGGTAGAGGATCCAGAAGAATTTCTGTTCAAATTTGATATCCTCTGTCGCAACTATGATTACACTACCAACGCACAGAAGCTGAAACTCTTCCCTGCCACTCTAAAGGACAATGCATTACTTTGGTTTATGAGCCTAGGAGGCGGAACTGTCACTAATTGGGATAGAATGAAATAGGTGTTCCTAGAGAAATATCAGGAGTATTGCAATACCAAGGACAAGAGAGAAGAACTGGTTAAAATGGTACAGAAGGATGATGGAAGTCTGGAAGACTTTGTCGAGAGGCTCTTATATAATGTGCAGAGAGCTGGACAGATGAATATGGGGTTAGATGTGCTCAAAATAATCATGCTTCATGAGATTAGGGATGATTTCCTAGATATGTTAAACCTGTTAGGAAAGGGGGATATCTCCAAGGATTATTTCGAGAAAATTGTGGAATTGTGTAAAAGGTACTCCAGGGGATCTTCTAGGAATAACATGCGGGACAAGATAGAATATGATGTCTTCGACAGAACTTAGAAGTCATCTAATGTAGGAGCCACCTGTGCAGAGATAGGCAATCTCCTTGAAAATTTCAAAATAGAAATGATGAGCTCTATCTCCTCGGAAATAGACGTCTTGAGGGAAAAGCAGAAACAGGTCGTACAGGATCTCACACTAGGTGTGTTCTGTCCTCGATGTAGAATGAACCACCCTCTGAAGGAGTGCCTACTCGACAGGGTAGAAGTGTGTCAGCTGTGTGAGCTGAACCATGACACAAAA
Source organism: Pseudotsuga menziesii (assembly GCA_001517045.1). Classification (NCBI taxonomy): domain Eukaryota; kingdom Viridiplantae; phylum Streptophyta; class Pinopsida; order Pinales; family Pinaceae; genus Pseudotsuga; species Pseudotsuga menziesii. The sequence goes on along the minus strand of LPNX011034749.1, from coordinate 121,726 downwards.
GAATGCACGTCACTTCCCAAAGTGAAGGATGTTATGTAGGCATCAACTCCATAGGTGGAACCAACCTACTTTATTGCACAAAAGAAGCCTTGGCAGCCTCGAAATCAAGGTATGACTCCAGACTTGTTTCCATTTTTGAATAACATGAATAATTGGAATAATATGCATAATATGAATACACAATTCCCTTCATCTTATTCTAATCCTCAATGGTACCCCTCTCAACCTTCAATGCAAAATTTTAACTCTTGGAACGCCTGGGTTCAACCACCATAGCCACCACACCAACCAACTTCTTGGTCTCCTGGATGGAGGAATTTCCATCTAGGGAACTAGTTTCCTCAACAACCTCCACAACAACCATTTTCTCAATAGCAATACCCTCCTCAATATCCTCAGCCTTATCAGCAGTCGCAGCTGCAATTGCAGAACAATGCTGCTCCCAATATTGCTATACGACCTCAGCTGCCTGCTCAACCTAATCCTAACCCAAATAATAAAACAGTCCATCAATTTGAGACTGTCAACATGCCTACTTACTCCCTTACTCCTGTGCCCTCCAATGATATTCGCTTACAATCAGGAAAGGTAGTGGAGCCTTTGATTATTGAGGATGTTCCATCCCCTGTGCAGGAAGAAGGGGTGAACCCACAACATTTATCCAATATGACCCCCATCATTGAAGATGCTGAACATCCTATTGATGTGTCAGCTGAAACACAGAATAATACACCCAGCGACGCACATCCTACTCAGCTGATTAGGCAACCACTATACCCTGAAATATTAATGCTACCAAAGGTAGTGGGACAACCTTAGTTTAACCTCTTAGGAGAGTTAAAAAATCTTTATGTTAAAATTCCCCTCCTTTAAGCTCTTCAATATGTACTTATCTATGCTAGAACTGTTCGGGATCTGTGCACAAGGAAACCAGGAAGGAAACCCAGGGATCCTCCCACTGTTCATGTCATAGGGAAATTATCTGCATTAATAGTGGGAAAAACCCTTCTGGCCAAATATGACGATCCTGGGAATCCCACTGTCACTGTGCAGATTGGGCATACATAGATACCCAACGTACTGGTAGATTTAAGAGCAGTGATTAATGTTATGACTATTGAAACTGTAAGAAAACTTGGGCTCACTAATCTCAGGCCAACCCCCACTATTTTGGAACTGGCAGATAGATCCACTATTAAACTGGAAGGAATTTTGGATGATCTCATCATCTCAGTTAATTCTTGGGAGTACCCTGCTGACTTCTTGGTTTTACAACCTAAGTCGCAGTTAGGAGGACACCCACTAATCCTGGGAAGGCCTTGGTTAGCTATAACTGATGCTTGCATCAGCTGCCGATTTGGGTCTATGACCATATTAGATGGTACCGAGACAAAGAACCTCACTCTCTATCCTCCAGCTCGACCGAGCTTAGAAGCTAAAACTCCTTTATGGATGGAGCCAAAGGAAGAAGAGGGCGTTCAGCCATTATTAACGATAGGGAAGGCTTTAACCTTTAAGGATGAAACTCAAGACGATGCTATTAATAATTTCATCAGTGAACCCACTTCTGTCAATAAGGAAATTTATCAGACCCTGAATATTACTCTAGGTGAGGAAGAATAAGACAATCTCACAGAAGAGGCATTAGTCAGTGACACTCATATAGTTCCAGTATTGAAAAATTTGAAAAGTATTTCTATCGAGGTAGAGTCTGGAAAAACCTTGAATATTAATCCCAGCCTCTCCCTAGATGAACAGAAGCGCCTGATCAATCTCTTAAAAGAACACAAGGGGGCATTTGCCTCGGAGTACACAGACATGATGGGTATTCCCTCTAACTTGTGCACCCATCATATTTATATTAAAAGTGACTCCCGGCCTGTGTACCAGCCTCAACAATGAATGAACCCCAATATTAGGGACATAGTGAAGGAAGAGATTTAGAAACTCTTGGAAGCAGGATTTATATATCCCATTTCAGACAACGAGTGGGTGTCCCCACTCGTAATAGTACTCAAGAAAAATGGTAAATGGAGAGTCTGCGTGGACTATAGAGAGCTGAACAAGGCAACACAAAAAGATCATTTTCCCTTGCCTTTTATCGATCAATTACTCGACACCTTATCGAGGAAGAATTTTTTCTCCTTCCTGGATGGGTTTAGCGGGTATAATCAAATTTAGATTGCTCCTGAAGACCAAGATAAAACTACCTTCAGATGGGTTTAGCGGGTATAATCAAATTTAGATTGCTCCTGAAGACCAAGATAAAACTACCTTCACCTGTCCCTGGGGAACTTTTGCATACAGAGTGCTTCCCTTTGGCTTGTGCAATGCACCAGCAACATTTCAAAGAGCTGTGATTGGCATATTTTCAGAATTAGTTAATGATAGTATGGAAATATTTATGGACGATTTTACTCCTTATGGGAAAGATTTTGAAGAAGCACTAGAAAATATGAAAAAGGTTTTAATTCGCTGTGAACAGACCCAACTCTCTTTAAGCACTGAAAAGTGCCATATGATGATGATTGAAGGAGTAGTATTGGGGCATTTCATCTCTGTTGATGGCATCCAGGTGGATCCCTAAAAAATTAAGGTCATAAAAAATATACCTACTCGTGTAACTCAAAAAGAAGTGCGAAGTTTCTTAGGGCATGCTAGATATTACCGAATATTTGTAGAAATTTTTTCCAAACTTGCCTCTCCTTTGTTTTCATTATTAATGAAGGACGTGCAATTTTTTTGGAACGAGGCATGCCAGACAACATTTTTTCAACTTAAAGAGAAGCTCTCCACATCCCCCATCTTAAGAGGACCCAATTGGACCCTTCCCTTCCACATTTCTTCAGATGCTTCTGATACTGCTATTGGAGCAGTCTTAGGACAACAGGATGGTCAAGTACCTTATGTAATTTATTATATTAGTAAAAACTTAGCCCCTGCTGAACTTAATTATATTGTCACCGAGAAGGAGTTCTTAGCCATTGCTTACTCCATTAACAAATTTTGACATTATATTACAGGATATCTTACATTTGTGCACACCGACCACTCTGCCATCAAATATCTAATGAATAAACCTGTTACTAATGCCAAGGTGACTAGATGGCTTTTATTATTATAGGAGTTTGATATTACCATTATAGATAAACCTGGAAGAGAAAATGTTGTTGCTGATTTCTTATTTCGTTTCACTGACAGTGATGATAATTTTCCTATTGAGGACTCTTTTCCAAATGAACACTTATTTGCAGTTTCAGCTCACTCCCCTTGGTATACATATGTCACTAATTACTTGGATGCAGGAAATCTTCCAGTACATTTGTCCAAAAGAGAAAAGATGAAAATCATTCAGCAATGTGCCAGGTATTGTTGGGTAAATGGTCATCTCTTCTACACAGGCCCTGACCTTGAGATCAGAAGGTGTGTGAGAGAAGATGAAATATTCCATATATTGAAGGGCTGCCATGATGAGCCTTGTGGGGGGCATTTTGCAGACAGAAGGACAAGACAAAAAGCGCTGAGAATAGTCTACTATTGGCCAACCCTTTTTAGGGATGCAAAAAGATATGTCCAGTCTTGTGATAGCTGCCAAACGATGGGCCAGCCCAATAGATTAGATCAAATGCCTCTGCAACCACAACTAGTGGTTGAACCCTTTGATAGGTGGGCTTTAGATTTTGTTGGTCCTATCAGCCCTCATTCCAAGCAAAAATCCTACATCTTGGTTTGTATCGATTACATGATGAAATGGGTAGAAGCTGTGGCTTTGGCAAAGGCCAACGACCAGGCTGTGATTGATTTCTTGTATAGTGAAATATTTACCCGCTTTGGGGTACCCAAGGAAGTGGTTACCGATGGAGGACCGCAGTCTGTGTCACATCAATTTGAAACTCTGCTACGAAAGTACCATATTCAGCACTGGATAGCTTCACCTTACCATCCCCAAGCCAATGGTCAGATGGAAAGCACTAACAAATTTATTGAAGCTATCCTTACCAAGACAGTGAAGAGCCATCATAGAGATTGGGATGAATTAAGATAATCTTCATCCTTAGTTAATCCTTAGTTAATCGCTGTAAATCGCATATGAATCTCTGTACATAAATAAATTGTTTATTTTTTATTTTTTATTTTGTTTCTGTTTCTGTTATTGTTATCTTTTTCTTTTGCACTTGATCCGTTTTTTTTTTTTTTTTTTTTTTTTTTTTTTTTTTTTTTTTTCTGTTTTTTTAAAATGTGCAGGAAAGCACCTAAGAGCGGTGGTCATCATCGGGCATGGCGAACAATGTCATTATTCTGTAACTTCCTGCACCAAATTTTTTTCCTTAATAAATCTGTCACAACTGCGCCACCTTTTCCGGCAGCTATGACATCTTTTTTCGGCAGCCGCAACATCTTTTTTTGGCAGCTATGACATCTTTTTTTGACAGCTGTGACACCCTTTTTCGGTAGCTGCGATACCATTTTACCTTTGCCCATAACTCCCGTATGCATAGCTGCAACACCGTAAAACTCCCGCCCTTCTTCTATTTTGGTAGCTGCGACACTATTTCACTTTTGGCCATAAATCTCGTTTCGTGCAGTTGCAACACCTTTTTCGGCAGCTGCAACACAGTCAACTTCCATCCGCCTAATGCCTTTTCATCCTTTTCTGGCAGCTGCAACTCCGCTACATTTGGCTGATTTTTCTATATTCCAAGGCCGCGCCTGTGCTAAACTGTTTGATTTCTTTATGGCCTGCGGCCGTGACTCCTTTGTTATTGGTAGAACTTTTTGCAAGCTAGGAACTCCTCCAGATATGGTTCTAATCCTTGACGCCGATGACTTGATTTATCCTCCAGCATTCATCATGTTTTCGACCAATTTGACACGATGGTTCGCCGGCAGAAAACATCATTACAACATCCCTGTGATAAGGACTACATTTAATGACTACACCTCACACGTTCTACTATTCTCCAAAGGACATCATCCATTGCGCATTTTCAAAGGTATGGCTTTGATTAACTACTTTATTAAGTATTAATTGGATATGACAATATCAATCATACCTTCCTTTTTGGGCCCATCATTACATCATTAACTCTTCACTCATGTGATGTAATGACTAATTATGTTACCTAATAACCACCACATTTCCTAATTTGGGATCAATTTCAAATAGTTCGATACACTGAAACTTTCCAAATTTACTCAACTCCACTCTCAGCTGTTCATGCATACTCTGTGCTTCAACCTCCATTGTCGGAATCTGTAATTTGTCGGACTGCAACATACTTCTGAAGGTGGATAAACATGCATATTCCAGCTCGGTATGAACCTCCAGACATGCGAGAACTTAGACGTAATTCTAAATTTTTCGCCATCTTTCAAGCTGCAGGTTGGACTGAATTCTTCCAACGCCGGAATGGATTTCACCATGAAACAACTTTATAGTTCGCCTTGAATCTTATGGAAACCCACTCAGAGGTTTGGGGATTGCGTATTGAAGTCTCTGAGGACATAGTGGCTGAGGTCACTGGTCTTCCCCAGGTGGGCAGAGCTTGGTTCGAACGAAGAACCCCCAATCCTGCAGCAATACAAGATTTTCTGAGGGAAGGGGAGCACATTCAAATATTAATCTTGCACATTGATCTAGGGACTAAACATCAGTCTCATCAAAGATTAATCAACAAATAACTCATGAAATGGTGTAATAGAACTACAGAATGAGTAGCCGCTCTATATATTCACACAAAGAATGAGGAATTACATTAGAATGTCATTCTACAAGCATAAATGAGAAGCAATTCGAATTCCTAAGGAGGTCATTCGAATTGAATGAGTGAGTCTAGCTTAATTGAATGTAAGCCACAATCAACACTCAAGTTAACCATTGATCAAAACCCTAATTGACTCAACTGAGCCCTAACTGAAGTCGGAGTACAATAAATGATTGAGTCTCAACTGAAATAGATCAGACACATGTCATAGCAAGCCAACCATCAAGTGCTAGCACTTCAATGACTACAATGAACCCCGATGAGGTTAACTAAAGTGTAACTAAACATTAGAAGTGGTTGGAGGCACCCTTGTTGACTCCAGTTCATTAAATAATCATTAAATAATCAATTTAATGAAGGGAGCCACCTTCACTTCCCTGTTTAACTGATTGTAACCATCAGTTAGCAATTAGGTGCATTAATATCACTCAGATCACCCCCAGAGTGCTCCAGTTAGCCTCCTTGAATGTGGGAGAAGGCTAAGTTAGCCTCCTTGACTGAAGGTAGGTGTGGATGTGATCTAGATGATGACATTTAATGCTCCAATGATGTTAATTAAGCCA
>LPNX011034749.1:0-115342 GCA_001517045.1 Pseudotsuga menziesii | reverse complement strand
TAGTGCATGTGGATCTCTACATGCTTGGTCCTCTGCCTGGTAACTGGATCTGTGGAAATATTAATAGCACTTTGATTGTCACAAAAGAGGATAGTGGACAAAGTACTTCAAGATCAAACTCTGAAAGAATGCCTTGCAACCAAACTGCTTGGATGCAAGCATTCACCGCTCCTCGATACTCGGCCTCTGCTGAAGATAGTGCTATTGCAGCCTGCTTTTTGCTAGACCAGAAAATGGGGCCACCACCAAACATGAATACATATCTAGAAGTAGACTTCTGATCAATAGAATCACCTTCCCAATCGGAATCTGTGTATCCAACCAGCTCTAGCTCGGAGTCTGCAGCATAGTGAATGTTGTAGGTCCTAGTTCCCTGAATATACTAGAGGATCCTCTTGGCTACCTTCCAATGAAGATCATGAGGCTGCTGCATGTATCTTGATACAACATTCATAGCATAATAGATGTCAGGCCGAGAATGTGTCAAGTACAACAAGTTACCAATCAACTGTCGATAGATAGTGCAGTCCATGGGAGGTGTGCTTTTTCCTTCTTCAAGGCTGACCCCTGAAAGGAAAGGGAATGGTGTAGGAATATAATAAGCCATGTTAAACTTGACTAATAGGTCTGAAATGTATTTTTACTGAGTGACCATAATCCCATCATAATTTTTCTCAATTTCGAGCCCCAAAAATTGTTTTAGGAGCACCAAATCACTCATTTCAAAGGCAATGTGGAGAGCAGTTTTGATGGCTGAAATGGAGGCAACTGTGCTACCTGTGATCAGTAAGTCATAAAAATATAAAACAATAATAATTATATGACCATCATACTAATGTAAATACACATTTGGATATGATCTACACCTTTGGAAGTTTTGTGAGAGAAGGAAGGCATCCATCTTGGAATACCACTCTCTTGGGGTCTGTTTTAACCCGTATAGTGACTTCTTTAGCTTGCAAATCAAAGATGGATCAGTGATGTATCCCTCAGGATGCTTCATGTATATCTCCTCATGTAGATCTCCATGTAAAAAGGCTGACTTAACATCCATATGATGCACTTCCCAGTGCTTAGATGCTGAAATTGCCAAAACTAGGCGAATGGAGTCCATTTTTGCAACCGGTGCAAAGGTCTCATGGCAGTCCACTCCTTGGACCTAAGAGAAAATTTTTTCCACCAGCCTTACCTTATATTTTCAAGTGCTTCCATCATCAATAACCATGGTCTGAAACACCCACTTGCATTGAACCAATTTCCTTCCCGGAGGAAGAGAAACTAGCTCCCAAGTAGTGTTTTTCTGAAGAGAATTCATCTGTTCATCCATGGCAACTTGCCATCTCGGATCCTTCTGAGAATGGTAGTAGGATTTTGGGTCTGAACTAATCATCAAATAGCAATTTTTGGATAGCAAATTATCAGGACATGAGAGTGCAATACCTGCTCTTTGGAAATCAGACCGGGTTCTCTTGGGATCATCCGTATTTCCAATGTTATCTCGTGCGGAGGAGAGTGTCTGTCGGGCCCATGTAGGAAGATGATTTTGCACTTCAGGTTTTGATTCAAAATCTGATGATTTCTATACAATGTTATCATAAATTAGAGGATCCAAATCAGGGTCATCACCCCCAATTTCATCATCCAAATATTCAAAAGAATAGGAAGGAAATTCAATAGTTTTCTTCTTCACTAGTTCCACCTCCTGAAGTGGCTCATCGAACTTGAAACTTCTCTCGATGATGATCTATTTGGTTTTGATATCTAGAATCTTGAAAGCTTTAGATTAATTAGGATACCCAATAAACATACATTCTATGCGTTGTGGTTGCAAAGCCCTTCTTTTATCAAGTGTATTCCGGGCCCATGCAGTGGACCCAAACACTAGCAGGTTTGACACATCCAGCTTGTGTCTGAAGTATGCTTCGAAAGGAGTCTTCCCTTTCATGGATGAGTGTGGAACCCTATTCTAAATGTATGCTGCAGCATGCATGGATTCAGCCCACAAATTTGCAACAAGCTTCTTTGATTCCAACATACAGCTGGTCATCTCCTTGAGAGGCCAATTCTTCCTTTCTGCTACTCCGTTTTACTGGGGAGTGTAGGGAATGGAATGTTGGACCTGAATACCACTTTGGGAGCATATGTGCAGAAACTCATTACTAAAATACTCCCCTCCATTATTAGATCTCAAGATCTTGATCTTAAGCCCATAGGCATTTTCGATCAAGGCCTTAAGTTCATAAATTTTTTCACATACTTCAGACTTCTTTTTGAGAAAGAAGACCCATGTGTACCTTGAAAAATCATCAATAAAAGTATAAAGATACCTTGATCCATTCATGGATGTGATAGGAATCGGACCACCGATATCAAAATGTATCAGCCCCAATATGCATGTAGCTCGGTTTGCCTTCCCCCGATCGAACTTGTGTTCAGGGTGTTTTCCAATCACACAACCCTTGCAAATTCCCATGGTTGCCTTGATGACCAGGAGGCCTTCAACCATGGAGTTTTTCTATAATTGCTACAAATATTTGAAATTAAGATGGCCAAACCTTGCATGCCACAACCTACTAACCTCATTTCCATGATTTAGCAAAGCGGTGGGCTTTGCATCCGCAACAAAGTGGGAGAACTCATAGGCTCTTGCGTGATGGTTTGTAAGACCTTTAGCAATGAGTTTCCTGGATGCAAGCTCCGTTATCTCAACATAATTTGGGCTGAAAGAAACTCTATTAGGCACTCCTGTATGTGTCATCTGATAGACACTGAGGAGATTTGATGCCAGAGACGGTACATACAAAACATTTGAAAAAAATCCATTTTCAAGATCAACAGTACCTTGTCCTTCTGAAATGATGGTGGAGTCATCTCCCATGTGGATGGGGATGGATTTTCTGTTCTCCAAGGATGAAAATGAGTCTCTTTCAGGCATCATGTGGTTCGAAGCTCCATATTCAATCAAGAGTGCTTTGGACTTCGAAGTGCTTTCCATGAGGGCATGACCTTTTTCAAGCTGTGGTTCCTGATCTTGCTGATCTCTCCGCCGAAAGCTTTCCAGAAGATTGATGTGATTTATCTCAAGGAGAGAGGTAGCTTCATCAATATTCTTCTTCTTGCAGGCATGTTCAGGGTGGAATCCCTTCCCGTAGTATGAACACTTGAATTTTTCCTTGCCATGGTTCCCTTTTCCTTTGTTCTTCCTTGAGCCGGAAGACTCATCATGTTGCTGGTTTTCAACTCTAGGCTTAGGAGCATCAAATTTAGTTTTTGGGTTCTTCTGTTGCTTTCCTTTACCCTTCAGATATTTGGGCCCCGAGACATGGAGGGATTGATCATGGGAAGATCTAATGATCCCCATCTGGACAAGCTAGTCATGTTCACTTGTTAGGGACTCAATGAAGGCATTGAGTGTAGGCATCTTCCATCCAGGGGTTGTGAGCTTCCTCGCACAGAATGTAGAAACAAAAACCGAATAATCAGCCCCAAGTTTGGAGAGTATGGTGAGGATGAGCTGATCATCTACCTTCTCCACTTTTCATTGCTTCAAGAGTAAAACAATGTGCTTGAACTTTGTGAAAAATTCATTCAGAGTCTCGAAATAGGAGGGCTGGAGAGACATTAATTCATTTTTGAGCTAGTAAACTCTCAAGTCATCTTGCTTTCCATATAGAGTTTCCAATTTGTCCCATATTTCTTTTGGAGTTTTCAATCTCGCAAGATGGAAAAGAAGATCTCGGGAAATAGAGAGGCACAAGAAACCAAATGCTTCATCCTTCTTGTTCAAGAATCTTGATTTTTCTATGGCAGAACCAGGCTCATCTTCAGTGTCCATGGTGACTCTATAGAGTCCTCTGGAGCACAGCTGAATCTCCATGTCACCTTTCCATGAGTGGAAATTGTATGGAGTCAAAAGATCTACTGAGGAGGCCATTTGGATTTGCTAGAGCGAATGCTTCACCTGTATAAAACCTAAAAATCACAACAGAAAGGGAAATGTAAGGTTAGTCAACCTGCACATTTTAGGCTTTCATCACACCCAACATAGTCAATTAAGCAAGTTTGATCAACAAGTTCTTTACTTGGGGTATTAAGTGGTAAGCCTTGGCTTCTGGTGCAGTGCTAGATTTTTGAGCTATTGCTCAATTTTCATGTAGAAATTTGTCAAAAAGCTTGTTTTTGAGAGATGGAGCTTCATCTCGCTGTGAGATATGATACCATATTAATATTGCACATTGATCTAGGGTCTAAACATCAGTGTCATCAAATATTAATCAACAAATAACTCATGAAATGGTGTAATAGAACTATAGAATGAGTAGCCGCTCTGTATATTCACACAAAGAATGAGGAATTACATTACAATGTCATGCTACAAGCATGAATGAGAAGCAATTCGAATTCCCAAGGAGGTCATTCGAATTGAATGAGTGGGTCTAGCTTAACTGAATGTAAGCCACAATCAACACTCAAGTTAACCACTGATCAAAACCCTAATTGACTCAACTGAGCCCTAACTGAAGTCGAAGTGCAATAAATGACTGAGTCTCAACTAAAAGAGATCAAACACATGTCATAGCAAGCCAACCATCAAGTGCTAGTGCTTCAATGACTCCAATGAACCCCGATGAGGTTAAATGAAGTGTAACTGAACATCAGAAGTGGTTAGAGGTGCCCCTGTTGACTCCAGTTCATTAAATAATCAATTTAATGAAGGGAGGCACCTTCACTACCCTGTTTAACTAATTATAACCATCAGTTAGCAATTAGGTGCATTAATATCACTAAGATCACCCTCGGAGTGCTCTAGTTAGCCTCCCTGAATGTAGGAGAAGGCTAAGTTAGCCTCCTTGACTGAAGGTAGGCGTGGATGTGATCTAGCTGATGAAATTTAATGCTCCACTGATGTTAATTAAGCCAATAATACTTAGGATAGTGGTGTAACTAGGTCAAATTGACCAAAAAGAGTGTGTAAGGTGGTAAATGTCTCCAACATCAAACATCACAGAGGGGGATAACATTACAGTCATTGCCATGCCCATGGAATCAAGTAGCAATTTTTCTCAAGAAGTATATCACCTGTGAAGGTAGGTACCAAATGGTCTATCACTTTGAATTTCCTTTATTATCTCATCTCCGTCACAGGGATTTGCTAAACATTCCATTTTATTTACTCAATGATTTACATCATATGGTGGGGTTTGTCCAAGCTGCTAAACATCCACTCTCCTCACTTTCCCACCATGGCCTCATTATATTAATAATCTTACGGACCCTTGCTCAACAAAACCAAACCTGGAAGAAATTTACAACCCCAGTTCAGGAACCCGTCCTTTTTCCCAGTGTTCCGATAGAAGAGGAAATGGACGTACCTGTAGGGCATGTTCAAAATCAAGTAGAGCCGGTCAATCCACAGTTGGGGGGAAATGTAGAGCAACAGGAGGTTCAGAGCCCCTGCAATGTATTTGGGAGTGGAGATGAGATTGGATTGGAGGATCGGTCTGGAGAACAAACAAAACATTTGGGGGAGGATGTACAAGAAAACCCTGTGGAAGGACTAAATATTAGGGCAACTCTGACAGTAGAGGGTGAAATTGTCGCAACATTAGATGCTGCAACAGTTGAAACCGAAGATGATAGAGCTATGATAATAGAATAAAACACTAAGGTGGTGACTGTTGAATCTTCCCCTAAATGGGGAGGAACTCTGATTGAGTCCTGAAGAACAAGAAAATGTTGAAACTGGGGATATTCCTTCCACATCAGTAGTGAATTTAGAAACTCCACCATCACAGAGAAAAAGGAGGAGATCAAAGGATGAAATAAAGGCATCACCACCAATAAGACGGAGAAGAACCAGGTCAATCATAGTAGCAGAAGCAACAAGGGAAACATGGGCCACCTTAGAAGCAAAAATTGAGTTCCCCATTCTTAGACCGAAAGCAATTGATACCCCACAGGAACCGGTCACAGAAGAACCACAAATTGAAGGACTTCTGTTTGAAAATAGGCTATTAAAAGAGGAAGTTGTAGATGAGCAGGATACTGTCACAGAAGAACCAACATCTTTGAATATTCCGATTGAAATTACCGATGTGAGAGATGGTGAGACTCCCAAAGAGAAACTCTAGGAAGAGGAAGTTGTAGATGAGCAGGATGCTGTCACACAAGAACCAACATCTTTGAATATTCCTGTCAATATTGCCACCAGGGCCTGGGACATAGGAACCAGAGGACGAGGTTATTCCTGATTTTATGGATGAAGATTGCATTGTGACCCTTGGACCCTCTCAGGACACAGAAATAATATAAATGGAACCACAACAGCAGAACAATGATGAGGTCGAATAGGATGCTGCTACACAAGAACCAACATCCTTGAATGCTCTTGTTCAAGTGGCCGACCAAATGAGGGAAGAAGAATCAGGGATTGAAGACATTCTGGAATTCAATGAAGAAATTTGCACTATGACTCCTGAATTGTCCCATGACACCGAGATATTAGAATTGGAATCGCAACAATAGGGAAATGAAGAAGTAAACCAGGATGTTGCTACACACGAAACAACATCCTTGAAAATTGCAACAGAGACTCTCGGGATGCAACAAGAAGCCAACCTCGATTTGGATATCATTCTTGATGTGGATTTAGGTGAAGATGAACAAGCTGAATCACAATCCTCAGGTGATACTGAAATCCTTGAGGAACAACTTCATATTGAAGAAGAGATACAATCCCAGCAGCATGAGGAAAAAGAAGAACAAGGTGTTGTCACACAAGAACCAGTAGCCTTACAATCCCCTGCTGAAGTTGTAGCTGATAATCAGGTAGACAAGAAGATTCAAATCCAGGAGGAAGTTGTCCCACAAGAACCAACATCCTCACAATCAACTACCGAAGTTGTCATAGGAGAATCCGAGAAAAAGGATGCTGTTACACAAGAACTAGCATCTCCAGAAGTTGTTTCAAGAATAACGGTGGTTGGAGTTGTTGCAGAAGAAATTTTAGGAAGGGATACTGTTACACAAGAACCAACACCCCCAAAAGTGACTTTAGAAGTGCAGAATGTACAATGTGGCACATCAGGTGATAAGGTGTGGACTGAACCCCTTCAAAATTTTATTAATCTAGATTCTGACAAGGAGGAGTATCCTAAAGAAGAAGAAACCCTGAAGCCTACAAAAGAAATCTCAATCTTCAGAATGGAAGTAGGAAAGTGGAGGAGCAAGGTGAAAAGATACCAAGAAGGGATGGTTTCCCTCACTGAACATAAAAAGACCATCAGGGGACTGAAGGAAAAATGGGCAGAAGAACGCATGACCCAGAAACTTCGAGAGGAAGAACTAAAGAAGGAGCTAAGGGAGCTGAAAAAGTTCAAGTCTGTGCAGGAGGAAAAAGACCAGATGTATGCTCTTTCTCAAGAATTCCTGGGAACTAGAGTACCCTCTTCCTCTTACCCTGTCTTTTTATTTGAAAAATTTATTTGGTTTAAATTAAGGGCTGTGAAAGAAGGGAGATCATACGAAATAACAACCTCAACGAAATTCTTCGAGACATTTTTGAGAAGTAATTTTGAGGACCAGGATTTGCTATGCGATTTGTATTTGCATGAGATGGATTGTCCTTTGGACCACCATTTGAATCCCGTTCCTTTTTCAGGTGATGTTCAATTGAGGGATTTTGCTTCTTTTGTGAGCAATCATGCTCAGTGGGAGAGGTCTTTCCGAACCTTTTCTCACAATGAAGCCCACTCTAATCTTTGGATCCAAAGTGAGCCTCAAAATCCTTGTCTTCTCCTTGCTTGACACCAGAGTCTACTTTCATGCCCCATCCAAACTCGGCATATAATGGAACTGCAGGAAGGGGTTATTTCTACTTATATCAGCCAGATTTCCACACATCAACAAATATCTTTGGAAGGTAGTAAGCACAGATGACAGGTTGCTTCTCCAACCCTCAGAAATAGGAACCCCTACTGTTATAGAAATTTTGAACAAACACTTTCTAGGATTGAGGGTTATGTTGGATGTATAAGGGAATGTGGGGTTAACTAGATGGGACTGAAATTTAAATTTCCTCTCATCTAGTAGCTAACAGGTATAAAATGTTTCGCTTTGCTCAATTTTTCCACCACAACCATGATGGAATCATGTTGTTTGAAATTCTTGGGCACTCCGTTGATGAAATCCATACTAATTGTCTCCCATTTCCATTCTGGAATGGGTAGTGGCTGCAACAATCCTGTGAAATGTTGATGCTCTACTTTAATTTGCTAACATTCAAGGCAGTGAGCTAAGTATTCAGCCACTTCCTTTTTCATATTGAGCTAAAAGAAATATTTTCTGATTATGGTAATCATTTTCTTATAACCTGGATGTCTCAAGTATGGTCTTTAATGTAGTTCATTCATGAATGCCAATTTAATTTCTGCGATGTTTGGTATGTAGAACCTGTTTTTATGCAGCAATAAACCTTGCCGGTTTAGGCTGAAATGTGTCTTTATTTGATTTTGTTCATTTTTAGATGTCTTTTCTTTTAACAGTTGATATTCTTTATAAAAAATTACAACGCTTAGAATTTGATTTTCCAAATCAGATTCATAACTATTTCTTGCAAACAATAAATTTGTGTGTCGACTTAGAGCATCAACCACTTTATTTTCTTTTCCTTTAATATGTTTTATTTCAAATCTATACTTCCTTAGAAAAGAAAACCATCTGGCTTGTCTTGCATTCAAATTCTATTGATCAAACAAATATTTAATGCTTATGTTGTCCGACATAAGTTTATTCCAATTAAGTAATGTTGCCACATTTTTAAGGTGTAAATTATAGCAGCAATTTCTAAATCACGTGTCTCATGGTTTTTCTCATGATCTTTTAGTTTTCTTGATTCATAAGCCACCACATAATTGTCTTGTAATAAGAATCCACCTAGAACCCTTCATTGCAAGCATCGGTACATACGACGAAATCCTTGAATGGATCAACAATTTTTAATATCGGGGCGATTGTTAATAAGTGTTTTAATTTGTTAAAACTTTCTCACAATTTTTAGTCCACTCGACCTTTTTACCTTTCTTTTGTAATGAGGTTATGGGTTAAGCAATCTTAGAGAAACCTTCAATGAACTTCTAGTAGTATCTGGTAATTCCCATGAATGATCTAATATCAGATACGTTCTTAGGAACTAGTCATTCCATGATGGCTTTTACCTTGTCCTGATCAACCAAGATCCCATCCTTGGAAACTACGTGTCCTAGGTACTTAATCTTGTCTTTGAAAAAGTCACAGTTACTGAAATTTGCATAAAGTTGTTGTTGGCTTAATACTTTCAAGACTATTTTTAGATGTTCTTCATGTTTTTGTTCATTCTTAGAGTAGATTAGTATGTCGTCAATGAATACAACTACAAAATTATGTAGATAATTACTTAAGATGCTGTTCATTAAACACATCAACGCAACATGTGTGTTTGTCAACCCAGAGGGCATTAAGACAAACTCATAGTGACTGTAACGGGTTCGAAATGTTGTTGTAATATATCTTCATCTTTAATTCACACTTGATGATAACCGGATCTTAAATCTATCTTTGAAAAATATAGTTGATCCGTGGAACTGATCGAACAAATCATCTATCCAGGGAAGTGGGTATCAGTTTTTAATAGTCATTTTATATAATTGTCTGTAATCTATACATAATCTTAGATTCCCACTTGGTCAAATGTATTTTTTATCGATTAGTTCTTGTAATTGTGATTTTAGTTCTGTGAGTGTGATTATATTCATTTGATATGGATCTTTCGATGCTGGTACCGCTCCAATTACCCGATTGATTGTGAATTCTATATCTCTTTTTGGAGGAAGTCCCGGGACTTCTTCCGGAAAGATATCTTCAAACTCTTTTAAAATAGGTATGTCTTCTAGTTTAGGTTTCATATTTTTTTCTTTATCATTCATTATACAAACTGTGAATACTTTACACCCTTATCTTACTAACATTTTCATTTGTAAAGCTGAGATTTCTCTGATGGTTACCTTCCTAGGAATTCCTTTCACCTTTTTACTATTTCCATTATTATCTATACATATAAATGTTTTATCAAAATAGTTTAGCAAAAATTTATGTTCTTCTAGCCAATCCATTCCTATTATCAGATCACAGTATCCTAAAGGAAATACATTTACATTCACATTCATAAGGAAATCATTCAACATTATCTTACAATTTCTAACAATATTAGTAACCTTTCATTTTGTACCTGTGGCTAATTGTACTAGCAAAGACTTCTCAGATACTAATTTGCATAAATAAATTATTCTAGGTGAAACATAACTCAGACTTAC
The DNA here is from genome assembly GCA_001517045.1 of Pseudotsuga menziesii. Taxonomy (NCBI): domain Eukaryota; kingdom Viridiplantae; phylum Streptophyta; class Pinopsida; order Pinales; family Pinaceae; genus Pseudotsuga; species Pseudotsuga menziesii. The sequence continues at coordinate 104,993 of LPNX011034749.1, read as the reverse complement.
ACCTGGATCAATTAAAATAGATATAGGATGAATGTTTATCATACCTTCAATTTCGACCATAGAGGTCTAGTGTTCTTCTTGCCGATTTTCTAGTGCAGCGCAGATTCTGGGCATGATCTGTGACATGTCTTCAATGGTGACTGCTTCTTGTATAGAATGCACAATAAAATTCTTTTTCCTCACTGGGAAGTCTTTAAAGTAGTGGGGTCATCCACACTCCCAACATTTTATAGGTTCTTTTTGTGGTGAATTTTTATTAGGAACATTTGACGGTTCTTTTACACAGAGTTTTGGGGTTTATAGTTTTTATAATTATTTCCTTGGTACCCCCTGTAGTTATTCCTTGAATTCTTATAAAATTTATTTTGTTTCTTTTTAGGATCATAATTATTGGGTCTTTTATTCTTCCAAGTAGGAACTTTTTATTTTATATTATTTTATTTTTTATTCTGGTCGTAGCAGAAATTTTCCTTCCTCATTGCTTCCTCTAGCATCTTTGGATTGTCATATTCAATCAGTTCTTTAAATGTGAGGGGAAAATAAATGAGGGACCGTTGTATATTTGGGTTTTCATCAATTATGTGGGGAGCATAGCGAAGTAAGATTAAGAACTTACTACATAGTTCTTTTATTGTCATGGACCCTAGCCTTAGTTCATAAAAATCCTTATCTTTTTCTTCATAATACTGTTCAGATAAATATTTTCTTTTAAATAGTTACTTAAAAGCTTTCCAGGTTACATGCCTTTATTTTACACCCTTTACCTTCTTTATGTATTGCCACCATATATCTTCCTTTCCGGTCAGATTATAGATGGCCATCTTTGCCTTCAACTCATCTGAGCAATTATATATTTGGAAGTATTTCTTCATACCGGATAGTTAGGCTTATGTCTCCTCTCCCTTCTCGATTTCCCCATTAAACATGTGTGATTTAATTTTTTTGTACTCCCAGAAGATTTCCTCGTAGGGTCTGTACTTTTTCTTCTTTTTATTATCATCATTGCTTTCGCTTGACTCTTGTGATTTTCTGTGGCATTTAATCGACTCTTCACTTGAAGTGTCAAGGTTATGGATGGAAAATTTTAGCTGTAACGTCTCCGACCCTCCGACCGGCGAAGAGGACGCTACGGTGTCATTAAACATCCGGGCTAAAATCCTCATGAACATGTACATACATATAACTGAAATAAAAATGCTTAAAACATAAAACCTGCTAATATGCATCATCATTCATATACACGGCAGAAGCAAACATACATTCATTCAAGCATTCAACATGTTCATCATCATTCATTAAACAATAAATGTAAATGCAGAGACTAAATGGTCAAGAATACTTATCTTATAAAGGATTCGTCCCGCAACCAGCTACGTCGCTGCAATGTTCCACCCAACCATAGGCCATCGTGCTCCTTAATCTCTTAGCAACACTGCCACCCCTGAGCTGGGCATGATTCCCCAAGGAATAAGGAACAAGTAGGCTTATACACAGCCAAGGATACACAAAACACAGACCAATCCAACATAGTTGGGTTTATCATGCCATCAACAAACCAGCCAAGCCAACACAGTTGGGTTTATCAGGCCATCAAGGAGCTGGGGAAAGGATAAATGCTAAGTTGGTGATCCCATAGAAGAGCTAAGGACACCTACACTAGAACTAGCCTTGCTTCTAGAACACCCACACAAACCCAACACAAGGAAATCAGTCCCTTCTTTGTTACACAGTCCCTCAGGCCCTGACCTCCCTTCCAGTGCTATTCAGGGTTTGTGGAGAAGAAAGCCAGCCCTCTAGCTCTGTCTATGTGGCTCCCAAACACACCAGTTTTATTAAGCAAACCAAGTCCTCATTCCTACTCCAACGCAATCCGAAGACCAATCACTGCATACATGTAGTCAAACCAACGATTCATAGCTTGGGTAGGGGAAAGCAATCCTTGAGTCGTTCTTGGCCCTATCATGGCCAAACTGACTCCATAACAACCTACAACAGCCCAACACGTAGAGACAACACAACCAACAAAATATGGGGAAACAATAGCAACGAACAACGTGGGGAAGACCTCAACTCCCGGCTCCACAATGGGATGAAGCAACTGGAAAAATTACACAGTCTGCACTGGGGAAAGAAATCGGACTCCCATATTGTGCATGAGGAAAAAAAACATACACACAGACAACAAATCCATATAGGAACCAAAGATAACCCTCTACAGAAAACGTGAATGACAGCAAAAAATGACTCCCCTCCTTGCTGTGTGAGACCAAACAGAAAGAATACTCCCTGTGATGAACATGACGTCTCTCTACATGAGGATGGATGACAATGGAGAATGGTGAGTGGGAAAGTGCAGAAGAGTTCCCAGTGTCGTCGTGGAGAGAGTGGAATGATGGGCGTAGTCTTTTTTTTCTGCCCAACGTGAGGTTTGATTTGCTGGTGGAGAGTGCGTGTGGGTAAGGACTGACAGTCCTGCCACACTCCACTCCCTAGCAATAACTTCCCCAACTAATCAGCAGAACATTTAAGGTGGTAGTTGGATGAGACAAGGGAAGGTGACACATGGCTTTTCCCCCATGGGCTCAAGGTTTAACATTCCCCCTCCTTATCCTTAAGAAAATCATGCCCTTTTTAATATGGTTTTACTGACATAGCTGGTTGGGGCTATTTAATTAAAAACACTTTTACATGATGCTAGAAACCTTATATGCCGGATAGCACAATATACCATCGGCAACGATTTCATTCACCGAAACATAAAACAACCAAATCGATGGTGGGGATTTTTCCTTTAGCTCCACACCATGATTCATTACAATATATACATCATGTACATTTAATACAATGGGGTCAAAACCGGGGTGTTACATTCCCCTCCCCCTTCAATAGCACTGTCCTCAGTGCTTTACAAAATTGAACAAAATGCTACACTGGTATCGCCTCAGTGTTCCACAGAATTGAACAAAAATGGATGTGCCAATCACATGGCATCCTCCAGCTCCCACGTAGCCTCTTCAGGTCCGTAGTGCTCCCATTGCACCTTTACCTGACCTATGGCCCGGTTTCAGAGCATTGTGACCTTCCTGTCAAGGATGCACATTGGCTTGGTTCAGAACTCTCCCTTGGGTTCCACCTGAATCACATCCCAATTTATCACATGGTTAGGATCATATACATATCTCTTAAGCAAAGAAACATGAAAAACATTATGAGCTCTAGTGCTAGCAGGCAATGCAAGTCTATATGCAACTGGCCCTATTCTCTCAAGCACTTCAAATGGCCCACAATATCTTGGTGATAGCTTGGCACAACTTCCAAGCTTCAAGGAACTCTTCCTTGCCCTCACTCTGAAGTAAACATGATCCCCAACACTAAACTCCCTGTTCACCATATGCTTATCTGCATAGCTTTTCTATCTGTCCTGTGCTGCTTTCAGATTCTGCCTGATCTTTACAACCTCTTGCTCCATTTCCTTGAGAAATTCTGGTCCAAGCACAACCTTGTTCACTGGATTATCCCAAGTCACTGGTGTCCTACACCTTCTTCCATACAATGCTTCATACAGAATCATCCCCAAGGATGCCTGCTATCCATTGTTATAAGTAAACTCTACCAAGTGTAAGTAATCTTCCCACTTGGTTGGTTTGTCCATCACGTACATGCAAAGCATATCTTCAAGCACCCGATTAACTCTCTCTGTCTACCCATATATCTGAGGATGGTATGCAGTGCTGAAGTTTAGCTTTGTACCCAAATTTGCAAACAACCCCTTCCAAAAATTGGAAGTGAACTTGACATCTCGGTCAGAGACTATTGCCTTAGGCAATCCATGCAATTTCAAAATCTCCCTCATGAAGATCTTTGCAATGTCATCAGTCTTATGCGTAGAGTTCACCGGTATAAAATGCGCTGCCTTTGTCAACTTGTCCACCACAACCATGATGGAATCATGTTGTCTCCAAGTCATCGGCAATCCTGTAATAAAATCCATGGAAATAATTTCCCATTTCCATTCTGGAACTGGCAAAGGCTGCAACAAACCTGCTGGGTGTTGATGCTCAACCTTTACCTGCTAACATTTTATGCACCTTGAAATTTATTCATCCATATCCTTTTTCATTCCTGGCCAAAAGTACTACTTTCTGGCAGTAGCAATAGTCCTCTGGTATCCTGGGTGACCAGAATATGGAGTTTGATGGATTTCATCCATGACAACTCTCCTCAACTCTGCTACATTTGGAATATAAATTCTACCTTTATAAGTAAGAATTCCATCTTCTTCCAATTTATATCCCTCATACCTCTTCTCAAGACTTTGCTGCTGCAATTTGTCTTTTGCGAGCTCATACAATTCATCTCCAGCAGCATGATCAACAATCTGCTGCCTCAAATCTGACTGGAAAATACTAAGAGATGCCGCATGCATGTCCTGCACCTTCTCGTTGAGTGCATCAGCTACTTTATTCTCTTTTCCCTTTATGTGCTTGATTTCAAAATCAAACTCACATAAAAACTCTAGCCATCTCGCTTTCCTAGTGTTCAGATTAGGCTGATCAAACAAATACTTCAGACCACAGTGGTCAGTCCTGAGCTCAAATATTCTGCCCATCAAGTAATGCCTCCACATCTAGAGAGCATGTACTATGGCTGTAAGCTCTAGATCATGAGTGGCATAGTTCTTCTCATGCTTCTTCAGCTTTCTCGACTCATAACATATCACGTGGTTGTCTTGCATAAGGACTCCTCCAAGCCCTTGGCCGCATGCATCAGTACACACCACAAAATATTTCTTTGGATCTGCAACTTTCAATACTGGTGCACTGGTGAGAATATTCTTCAACTGCTGGAAGCTTTATTCACACCTCGATGTCCATTCGAACTTCATCCCCTTCTTTTGGAAAGAAGTGATGGCATGTGCAACCCTGGAGAATCCTTCAATGAATCTCCTGTAGTATCCTGCAAGTCCCATAAAAGATCTTACATCTGTCACATTTCTTGGAGTAGGCCAATTCATAATCACCTCAATCATTTCAGGGTCCATAGATATACCCTCTTCTAAGATAATGTGACCTAAGTGCTGAATTCTATCTCTATAGAAGTCACACTTGTTCAACTTTGCATACAACTGATGTTCCCTGAGCAATTGTGATGTCAATCTTAAATGCTCTTCATGTTCTTCCTCATTCTTAGAATAAACAAGAATGTCATCAAGGAAAACAAGAACAAACTTGTCCAAGTACCTACTGAAGACACTGTTCATAAGGCACATAAATGTAGCTGGTGCATTTGTGAGACCAAATGGTACCACTACAAACTCATAATGCCCATACCTTGTTTTGAAGGATGTCTTATGAATGTCTTCATCCTTGATTCTCACCTGATGGTAACCAGACCTCAAGTCAATCTTGGAAAACACCTTTGCTCCTCTCATTTGATCAAAGAGGTCATCAATCCTAGGCAAAGGATATTTGTTCTTCACAGTAACCTTGTTCAACTGTCTATAATCAATACATAACTTGAGTGTAACATCTTTCTTCTTTACAAACAGAACTGGTGCTCCCCAAGGAGACACACTCGGCTGGATATACTTCTTTTCCAACAACTCTTGCAGTTGCATCTTCAACTCTAGCATCTCTGCTGTACTCATCCTATAGGGTGTCTTAGACACTGGTGCTGCTCCTGGCACAAGTTCAATTGTGAAATCAATGTCCCTCTTTGGAGGAAGTCCTGGAATCTCATCAGGAAACACATCCCTGAATTCCTGTAACACCTGATAGTCCTCCAACATAGGAGTTTCATCTCCTGTTGGATCCAAAATATGAGCTACATACAATTGGCAACCTTTCCTACAGAACTTCTTCAACTGCATTGCTAAAACCTGCCGTATTGAAATCACCTTTGGAATACCCTTCACAACTACTGGGTTTCATTTGATAGTCTTATTATAACAGTCAAGCTTTACCTTGTGAGCTTCTATCCAATCCATTCCAATGAGAACATCATAGGAACCAAGTGGTAGAAAATTCAGATCTACACAAGTGGTCAATCCATTCCTGACCAATGGACATTTCTCTACCACTTCATTGACCTTTCTCTTGGTTCTAGTGGCTAGCTAGACTAACCAAGATTTCCTATGCTTTAATTTCTTGAAAGCACAAATCTCCACTACTCTAGGAGTAAAGTAACTATGAGTAGAACCAAGGTCAATCAAAATAGAAATAGATTGCTCAACAATCTTAACTACAACTTCAACAACCGTTGACTGGTGACCTACCTGGCAATCCTCCAGCGCTGCATAAATCCTAGGGACTGCCCTTGCTACTTGACCCACTGTTTCTTCTTCTTGAATGTTGTAAGCTGGTCTTGCACTCTCATTCTCAAGTGGACAAGTTCTGCGCATGTGGCGTCCTCCACATCTCCAACATTGAAGTGATCCTCTATTCTATTGTGGATCCTTAGGCTTTTCTCCTATCACTCCAACTGGCTTACTCGCAGCTTGGGATGGCTTCTTTTGCTGATTCTTGAAGTTAGAAGGTTTGAAACCTTTCTTTCTTTGGTTAAAATTCTCATTCTTCTTATCCTTCCATGCCTTATGGTAATCAATTTTACTTTTTCTTTGCTCATAGCAATACTTAGCCTTACTTATTGCTTCTTCAAGAGTTCTAGGTTTGTAAAACTCAATCCTGTCTTTGTAAGACTGAGGCAATCCACTCAGAAACCGTTGGACCTTCACTTTTTCATCTCTAATGTACTGGACATACCTCAACAGCTCCAAAAAATTATTTGCATACTCTTCCATGGTCTGCTGTCCCAATCTCAGCTCATGGAACTCCTTAATCTTGTCATCATAATACCTGTCAGAGAGGTATTTTTGCTTGAAATACTTCTTGAACTATTTCCACTTAAGTCTCCTTTCACTGATCCTCTTTACTTGCTTGAAGTGTTCCCACCAAATGAATTCCCTTCCATTCAGATTGAATATGGCAACTCTTGCCTTCATGTTTCCCGAATAATCCTGAACTTGGAAATACTTCTTTATCCCAAGAAGCCAAGCTTCAGCCTCTTGTCCAGTCTTTACTTCACCATCAAAGGTAGGAGGCTTATCCTTCTTAAATTCATCCCGAGAGCGATCCCTATGGTGTCTCTTTCTTTTTCTTTTGTGAGAAGATGAGCTTGAATCCCTGCTGGATTCTTCAGAGTCAGATTATCCACTAGAAGTCCTTCTCCTTCTCTTAGTACTACTCTTACTGCCTTTCGGTCTTGCTGTACCCCGTACAGAGTCTATCTTTCTTTGCAATTCTATCAAACTTTGCAACATAGCAGCATTCAATTGATGCTATTCTTCTTGGGATTTAATCAAGCTTCTCATGGTGGCTGCAACATCTGACGGTGTCTCTTGGAATCTCCTTCCATTAGAATCTATGTCATCATTTCCATTACGGACATTTTCTCCCATGGCATCTCTCGCAAGAATCTTGAGCATCATATCCATCATGGGTTCTCATTACTAAACCACCACTTACTTTACCACACTGCTCTACCTGGAATACTGCTCTTGAAGGTGTCTATGATTCTGTAAACGTGTTAGTAGCAAACTGTTAGATGCATAACATTACTATAAATCATAACTCCTTACCTTCTCCTGGAGAAAAATTATAAATAACAGTTTTTCTTAAACACACAAAAATTCTCTTCTTGTTCATCCCTGTAATCCACTGACAATCCGTCGAAAAATCCACTGAAAAACAACTGGAATTTGTTGAGAAATCCACTTGAAAAACCGAAATTTCCTTTGGCCCAATCGGACCTCTTCCCAACAAAATTTCTGATGTTTTGGTGATCCAATCCACAAACTCCCTCCGGTGCTCATCGGTGGCCCTAACAACTAACATCGTCTGATGTATCGACGGTTCCAACAACTAAAGTTTTCCGCTGTATCGGATCCCCGGTTGCCTCGGCTTCCGGTCTTTATTATTTATCTGCAATGCCGAGGACTACTGCATATCGGCAATCAGATGCACTATCCATCGGGTGGTCAGTCCCTTAAGCAGCCACAACTGCGGGTAGTAATCCCATTATGGGTTCCACAGAACATAAAATCATCGGCTATCGGAAGCTTTATCCCCTATCGGCGTTTGAAGGCTCTAACCGCCGAAAGGATAGTCCATTAGACAGCCGCAACGGCAGACGCACAAACAACTAAATTTTTCTGATGTTTAGCGGCGATCTGTTCAACTAATCATCGCTGATCCTCTTCACTAGTCTTCATCCTCTTCCACTGACGCTGATGGTCTTATCAGAGCTTCATCAGACTAAGTTCCCCAATGAGCCGAGGGTCTGATACTTAGAATAATTTTCCAAAAATTTTCTTTTTCTCGCCGCTTTGTCGTCTCTTTCTTCACCTTTTCTCCGCCGATCCGTTCCACTGATCTTTATCGACGGTGATGACGTTTCGGTGACTTCATCACCTAATCATCGGCGATCCAATCCTTTAAACTTCATCGATCACCAATGGTTTCATGGCTTAGAAATTTTTTTGAAATTTTCTCTTTAATCTTCTTTCCGCCGCTGCTGTCAGTGGCTTCACCAACTAACTTCCTGTCTTTTCTATCGTCGTTTCGGTGCTTAAGTCTTCTAATTTTCTTCGATGTGGCTCCCTTCTAACAAACCTTCCCCTATCTTCTGCCATGGTGTCAGTTATTTCATCAAGTAAATGTCGCCGATCCACTCGACTAAAGTTCACCGACGAGCACCTAGAATATTGCGGCAAAAATTACCTCAGGAACCTGCCGTCGTGTTGGCTATCTCATTAACTAACTATCGCCGATGGCCGATAGTCGATATCGGGTGTTCCTTCAACTAAATTGAGCCAGCGTTTTGGCGGTCTTCGACTGATCTCTGCCGAAACTGCGGCTCCCACATCCACTAATTTTCGTCGATGGCTGACGAACACTTAGAAATTTTTTTTTTCACAATTTTCTTCCAATTGTCTTCTATCGGGTGGCCTTCCGACTAGCTCTCCACTGCATCAGAGGAGATTCCCACTTAGTATTCCAATGAGCCAACGGTTCAGGCACTTAGGCAATTTTGTGAATTTTCCTGTCATTCATCGATTTTCTTTTGGGCAGAAGGCAACCTGCCCCTGCTAACTGGTTCTTCATGGCCCATAGAGGCCCATGCTGCAACCTGTAGGATTTGATACCATAATGTAATGTCCCTGACCATCTGACCGGCGAAGAGGATGGTACGGTGTCATTAAACATCCAGGCTAAAAGCCCCATGAACATGTACATACATATAACTGAAATAAAAATGCTTAAAACATAAAACCTGCTAAGATGCATAATCATTCATATACACAGCGGAAGCAAACATACATTCATTCAAGCATTCAACATGTTCATCATCATTCATTAAAAAATAAATGTAACTGTAGAGATGAAATGGTCAAGAATACTTATCTTATAAAGAATTCATCCCGCAACCAGCTACGTTGCTGCAACGTTCCACCCAACCATAGGTCAGTGTGCTCCTTAATCTCTCAGCGACACTGCCACCCTCGAGCTGGGCATGATTCCCCAAGGAATAAGGAACACGTAGGCTTACACATAGCCAAGGATACAGAAAACACAGACCAATCCAACACAGTTGGGTTTATCAGGCCATCAATAAACCAGCCAAGCCAACACAGTTGGGTTTATCAGGCCATCAAGCAGCTGGGGAAAGACTAAATGCTAAGCTGGTGAGCCCATAGAAGAGCTAAGGACACCTACACTAAAACTAGACTGGCTTCTAGAACACCCACACAAGGAAATCAGTCCCTTCTCTATTACACAGTTGGGTTTATCAGGCCATCAAGGAGCTGGGGAAAGACTAAATGCTAAGCTGGTGAGCCCATAGAAGAGCTAAGGACACCTACACTAAAACTAGACTAGCTTCTAGAGCACCCACACACACCCAACACAAGGAAATCGGTCCCAAACACACTAGGTTTACCAAGCAAACCAAGTCCTCATCCCTACTCCAACGTAGTCCGAAGACCAACCACTGCATACACGCAGTCAAACCAATGATTCACAACTTGGGCAGGGGAAAGTAATCCCTGAGTCGTTCTTGGCCTTATCATGGCCAAAACGACTCCATAACAACCTACAGCAGCCCAACACATACAAACAACACATCCAACAAAATATGGGGAAACAACAACAACAAACAATGTGGGGAAGACCTCAGCTCTTGGCTCCATAATGAGATGAAGCAACTAAAAAGATTACACAGTCTGCACTGGGGAAGGAAATCAGACTCCCATCCTGTGCATGAGGAAAAAAAACATACACACAGACCACAAATCTGTATAGGAACCACAGATAACCCTCTGTAGAAAACGTGAATGACAGCCAAAAACAACTCCCCTCCTTGCTGCGTGAGACCAAACAGAAAGAATCCTCCCCATGATGAACAAGATGTCTCTCTGCATGAGGATGGACGACAATGGAGAATGGTGAGTGGGAACGTGCAGAAGAGTGCCCAACGCCATCGTGGAGAGAGTGGAATGATGGGCGTAGTCATTTTTTCCTGCCCAACGTGAGGTTCGATTTGCTGGTGGAGTGTGCATGTGGGTAAGGAATGATAGTCCTGCCACACTCCACTCCCCAGCAATAACTTCCCCAATTAATCAGCAGAACATTTAAGGTGGTAGTTGGATGAGACAACGAAAGGTGACACATGGCTTTTCTCCCATGGGCTCAAGGTTTAACATTCCCCCTCCTTATCCTTAAGAAAATCATGCCCTTTTCAATATGGTTGCAGTGACATAGCTGGTTGGGGATATTTAATTAAAAACACATTTACATGATGCTAGAAGCCTTATGTGCCGGATAGCACAATATACCATCAGCAACGATTCCGTTTGCCAAAACATAACACAACCAACTCGATAGTGGGGCTTTTGCCTTTAGCTCCACACCATGATTCATTACAATATATACATCATGTACATTTAATACAATGAGGTCAAAACCGAGGTGTTACATTAGCTTTCTACCCTCACGTTATTGTACGGGGAAGTTTTAGGTAGTTCCTGCTCAGATTCTTTATTTTTATCTTTTTCTTCATTATGGATTTTTGCTAATAGGATAGTGTTCAATTCTTCTTGAGCCTTCGTAATTCGCTCGTTATCTTCCTTGACTTTTCTTAATTCAGATATTACTTCGTTAACAGTCTGTTTTAATTCATATTTATTGTCGGGACTTTCATCTAGATCTACCGATATCTCTCCATCCCTTAAGTTACCCTCTTCATTATTTAAAGGTTGTTTTGGGTGATGTTCCTCTTCTGCAAACATTCCCATATCTGCCATATTTCCTGCAAAATATATTTGTATTTATCTTTGATGTGTATAAGAGAATTTTCCAAAGAAAAACAAACAAGAGTTAGTTTTACTGTTTTTCTATAGTAGTTTCTTTGTTGAGCCTATTCAGGCCTATTGCTAAAACCATGCTCTGATACCATTATGTAACACACCCAAAAATTGTACATAAAACAAATTACATGTGTTATTTTCATCTTTACTTTAGCAACATTCCAAGTTTATTTTACTATTGAATTTAATATTTGATATCCCGTTTTTTATGACAGGAAACATTGATGAAAAAGGTGGTTAGTTCTTTTAGAACCTTCGGCCACACTCCTTCAGGTGATGTACTTTATGTTACTTTGTTTATTTAAAGTTTTGACTTTAAGTTAGGATAACCTAGCTAAGGTGTGGGAGACAGTACTTGTATTGACCCATCCTATCATTTATCTTGTAAGTGTTGTTTATAAGGCTTGGCCCTATCACAGATGTACAACCCACCCCTAAGGATGAGACTTATGGTTTGTACAAGCATATTTACCATCCAGATACTTAATGGCTGAAAATACAAATGAGGTTAATTGACCAAGGAATCACAATCTGGTTTAATGCATTTGAAGAGGCCCTATACCTCTGTGGCGTAATTATTATCATGCATGTGATATGGGTGGTTTTAGTTTTCAGTTATGTCATTTACATGCTTATACTCTTGGTCATGCTCATAATAAGGTTATATTATTATGATAGTATGGGTGATTAGATTTGTTAAGCCTAGCTCTAGAGTCATGGTTATGAACATTTAAATACTTTAAGGGTTTAATAGTTACCCTAACTCTAATGTAAATTTTACCTCCAAATCCTTAGGAAAAGGCACTGACTAGCCATAACTTTGATGTCATTACTCCAACCTCTTGGTAACATTAGTTAAAAACCCATACATGAAAGTTTGTATAACATTAAAGTATTATGGTGTATATGCATACCAGGGTTGACCCAAAGTTATAATATTTTGTTCATAATACGATAATATTTCAGGTTATGTTTTGATTTATGTACTATGGTAATCTGAGCAACGACCAAGGTTTATACTTGTAATTATTTTTGCCATGAATTTGTTCATGCAGATTTATTGGAACTTTCTGCGTTTGGAATAAAAGACATGGCCTGGTTGCAAGTTGGTAGTGTAGCCAGGCCCACGAGGTAGTACATGCCTTCATCTTCCCTACACCTAGACGGTGATAACGATGGGAGTTGATAGGGTTTGGAAATGGATTTTACTTGGTCTCTGGCTGCGTTATTGTTGTTTGGTTTTGTCGAGAGTCTAGCTGAGGGCCGAACTCTGTAGCCGAACTCTGCAACTCGTGGTTCCTTCCAAAAATTTGTCCTCATGCTTACTATCTCTGGTGTTGTTTTGAGGTGACAAAGACTCATGGAGTTTAACCATGCCAGTCGCCTCTGTTGTCGAGCTCCTTTAGACTATCACAACTCTCATTTGGTGTATAGTCTGTTAAAATAGGTAAAATACCAATTATTGTAACCTATCTTAGTACATTTTCTCTATTAGTTCTTCTTTTACTGATTAACATATTCAATTCTTTGTTTTGTGCATACTTGGAGGGATAAGGGCGCTCGAAGGAGCCAACCCTTGGCCACCCTCAACCAGCGTCAAGGTAAGGAAGTCCGCCCCTGCCAACATTAGCTAAATTTGTTTGTGAGTGTTCTTTAAATGTGAAAGAACTTAAGTTCTTCTGGTTGTTTTGCAGGTTCTAGTGCCGGGAGGAAGGTGTCAAGGCCTCCTTCTCCCAAGACCGTGTCTTAGGACACCCTGGTAAGTAAAATCCAACTCGATGCTTAATTAAAATTTATTTTTACATTTCCTAGTATGCTTAAAATCTTTGACCCATTATGTTTGGTGGTTGCAGAACCCAATGGGAGGGTCCTAAGGCTTCCACCAGTGATTGCAACTCTTAGCTAAGTTTTTTGTTCTCTGCGTTAAAATATTGTTGTACATCTTTCGCTATGGCAGAGCTGGATGGTTTTCTCTTGTGTATGATTTTGGTTTAGGCTACCATCTTCGATGGTTTTACTTCCTGTAAATTTTAATGGTTTTAAACATGTTATTATTATGGCTCTATAGTTTTTCTCTTTTCTTATTAAAAGGACTTAATCATGCATCCTGTGTAGCAATGGTATCCATTATGCAATTGGTCTTATGATCATCTAGACTGCTTACAGGATTCGAGATGGGGTTTATAATTAAACCCTCGAGCGCCATCGTGGATGGTCTTATGGTCATGTAAAGAAAATACATTTTTGGTTATTTCCTTTTTGTGTAATACAATGTTTGGTTTCTATTGTAATTATGTGTTTTTAAATTACGGTATGGGATTTGATCTCATAACCTTTGTAGGTATGAATTTCCAGTTTTGGAGAGCCCAAGGCTTTCCCTCTATAATAAATTAATACTACTAGGTTATTATAAGTTGTTTTTATCATGGGTTATGAAAGAGATTTAGTTCTTGGTTGTAATTTTAGAAATTCCTTGCATTAGACTGGATTTTTCGATTTGCGTGTGAGTGGAGCTTGACCCGCAAATCCTTATGTTCAAACAATACAGTTTTGATTGTGTTTATGTACTTTTTAACAAATGGTAATATTGTTTATTGTTGATTGATAAGATTCAGCTTCATTTACAATGCGGATTTTACCCACAGTGATTGTTCTTCGTAATTAGAACTGATAACTAATTTTTCATTCTGTTTCGTCGATTGTCGATTAGTCTTTTTTATTAAACTTGCTTGTTAAGGGAAAAATTAATGGTTTTGAGGCTATAGTTTTTTAATCTAACCTTTAGGGATTGGATCATGTGGCTGGTGATGTGATTATAGAAATAGATCCAATATTTTCCTATGCAACTGTTAGATATGTTAGGAAGTATAAATATAATAATTAATTATGGATCTTCGATCCATGAATTGTTATGTTTGTAACATATTTTATTAGATGCTTAAACTTACTTGTTTTCTAGGTTATAATATTAGGAATATTATTTTAAGAAGGGGTCTCGATCTAAGCTAACAGTTTACATCTATAAAACTAACATTAATTAATCTACCTTAGGGATTCTTAGATAAACATAACTTTGAAACATGCATTTACATAGAAGGATATAAATCTAAACCATTTTTAGACATTATGAGTTTAGTTTGATAATTTATCTTTAAATGAAGAGTGAAGAATATATGAGAAGATGCATAACATTAAGATTGTATATTAATTATTTGTAATAAGAAGTCGAATAGATGTTCCTTAGATGGAGTTCGTCTGTAAAGTTAGGAAGAAAATACAGATCTATACATATAGCAGAAAATAAGAATCTATTGCAAATCCATTAGCTAATTCGAAATTCAAAATACAAAACTAAAATGATTTAGACAATGATACATTTAGGAAATTACAGTTAAATATAATAACTCTGTGTTCTAATTGAATTTAGTCTGTTAGTACAACATACACAAACACACTATTATAATAGTCAAAACCATAGAATTTAGATACTTCAGATCTAAAGAATTAAAATCTACATCGTTAAAATGTAAAGTTTGAAACCTGACACCAACACTTTGGGAAAACAAGAGTGGAGATGTTGTTCCTCCCAACAAATCTCCCAAAGCAGCCAAGACAATTGCTCCAGCACCCCCGAGCCTGTTCGTTGAACCACAAGAGAAAAATATCAGTGTACCATCTATTACATTTCATAGATGTTTAATCCTCGTCCAATGTTGGCCTCCTGCTGCTCATGGGCATACTAATTTATAGTATTCTTCCTAGGACTTGGTCATTTATGAGTCTCCTTCTCTTTAGCACTCAACTAGGAGTTGTGACCTAATTTAGGGGATGATTCCTTTTGCATCCCGAGTTCTCACTCAGTGGTCTTTGCCACTTTTCTTTTTCCTCTTGTGGCCTAGTAAACAATCTTCAATAGCTATATCCACTCCTGTCCCACTTCAACATATTTATTTAATAAAATTGTTTTGATTACAAACTTTTTTATTCTTGACATTTCTATCAAAAATAATAAAATAATGAAAAAATATTTTTAGCAGAAATAATAATAATAATTAGTTATGGGGTGTTACATATAGATATTGAATTCACCAAAATTTTTAATCTTGAAGTTTCTTGTAATACCTCGTTTTCAACCCCAATTGCATTAAATTTTAAATGATGTAAATAGCGTAAATAAATCATAATGTGGAGCCCAAGAAAAATGCCCTGCCATGGATTTAGTCTTGTACGTTTCAGCAATTAAAATCGATGCGATGGTCATCGTGCTAGCCGATGGCACAATATAATTTTCTACATCATGTAAATATGAAATTAATAATATACCCACAACTAGCTATGTCAATGCAATATTAAAGAGATGGGGGCATGCTTTCACAAGGAATGGGGGGGATATTCAAACCCTTGAGCCAATGGGGAAAACCCATAAAACTGTCAACTACCCATTTTGTCCTTTGTGCCTAGTCATCCAAAAGTGGTTGAGTTAGTAAATGCATGGGGATGGGAAGAGTATGGGCGTTAAAATTCGAATTGGGAAGCCACCCATTTTTGGGAAAATGTGTTTTTGACTTCTTGGGAAAGTAAATGCTTGGAAATGTATGCGCATCCCATTGTTCATCCATCATTTTTGGCTCTCTCACATATTGAAGAGCTCATGTGTGTCTCCCTTCACGGTTTTGGTTGATTTCTCCATTTTTTACATGGTTGGAAATTTGTTTTGGGTCTTGCTGAATGCATGTGCATCTGTGAAGTCGTTTTTGGAGTCATTGAGTGTATGTGTAGCTGGGGAAAACCCGTTTTGGTGTTGTTGAGTGAAGACGTAGAAGAGATTTACGTTTTGGGGGGTTTGAGAGGGTGTTTTTCTCTTTCCTTGCACAACTGGGAATTGTTTAGTGTTTCCCTCCCAAATTTATGCATTTTCTTCATTATTATACAAGTTGGAAACTCGTTTTTTGTAAATCCCAGTAGCTGGGAAGATAGATCTACATTTTGGGTAGGAATGGAGGTCGTTTTTACCTCTGTGAAGCCATTGAACATTTCCTAAATTGATTTGATCATTTGGGTCATTTTTTCCTGATTCACCATTATCAAATTTGGTTCCCAGGACGTTTTTGTCCATGCCCAAAACTTGTATTTTGTTGTGTGGTGCATCCTTGTGTTGGCTTGGCTGAGCAAATCCAAGAATCCATCTATGAGTGGGATGACTATGTTGGGATGAAATTATTGGATTGAATTTGGGTGTTTGGCCTTGTTGTGTGTAAGTCTGTGTCCCCTAGTTCCTTGTTGAAATCATGCCCAGCTCGAGGGTGACAGTGCTACTGAGAGATTGATGAGCACACTGGCCTATGGTTGGGTGGAACGTTGTAGCGACATAGCTGGTTGCGAGACATGCTTCTTTCAAGATAAGTATTCTTGTGTATTTTATCTCTGCAACTGTATTTGTTTATGAAATAATATGAACATGCTGAATGCTTGAATGGAATGTGTTTTGCTTTCATTGTATGTTAATGATTTATGTATCTGTGTATGTTTTTAAGTTCAATGCATTTTTATATTACGTTCATGGGGCTTAGATTCCCCGCATTATATTGTAGCATGGCCACGTTCTCTCCCTAGTAGAGGGGTGGGATGTGACAGTGTGGTATAAGATCCCATGTTGTAGCATGGGGCCTCAATGGGCCATGAAGAGTAGCTGATAGAGGAGGAATCAACCTATGTGTTCAGCAGAAGAAAAAGAAGCAGACAAAAAAAATTTGGAAATTTTTCTAAGTGCAGAATTTTCCTATGTCATTTGAGTTAGCTGAAGTGGAGCTGATGCATGTCGGTAGGGATTAGCTGATGTGAGTCGATACACATCAAGTGGAAGTTAAGATTTCCGCCAACGGTAGAAGAAAAGACAGATTTTTTTTTGAAAATTTTCTATGTATGGGCATGTCGGCTGAGTTTTCCGAAGTGAGTCGATGCATGTCATCAAGGAATGGAGATGTGAGCCGATGTGTGTCGGTTGAGTCGAACCGACAGGAAGAAAATAAACAAATTTCGAAACAAATTTCTAATTATTGAAATCGACATAAATCAGATAATTTTTCCTATATGTCGGCTGAGTTCCATCGACGCACATCGAAAAACTTTGTGAGTTTCAGTTGCAACGGATCGGGTGGAAAGGGTGGAAAGTTGAAAATTTTTCACTGAAGTGGAATGCTTGGCCAATTTGTCGACCAGAAGAAAGTTCAAAAGTTTTCCACAACGACGACAGTTTTGGCAAGTTTTCGATCAAAAAAAAGTTCAAAAGTTTTTCGCAATGGCGGATGAAACTTGGAAAGTCTTCCGCAACAGCGGATGAAAGTCAGAAAATTTTTCGACGCCGTGGAAGGGTCCAATCGGAAGAAACCCTGGAAGTTTTCCGCAACGACTAAATAAAAGTTGGAAATTTTTCCGCTACAGCGGAAGGTTGTCGATCGGACGAAACCTAAGAATTTTTTCGATACGTTGGAGGAAAGTTCATAATTTTTTCGATACGTCAAAAGGAGAAAGGAGAGATGAGATGACACGTCGGAAAAGTTTTGGTGAAATTGCTCCAAAATAGAGAAATTCAACAGGTTTTCAATGGGATTGAAGGGGCCAAAAAGATGAAAAATGGTAGCAATCTTCAACGCCAGATTGCGCGAAAATGGAATATTTACAAGGGGAAATCCCCCTTGACCCCCTGTCAGTCCCGTGAGACAGTCGTTATTGTAGAAAGGAAACTACAGCCAGAAGGAGTGCTTATTAACAGAATTTCTAAACATTATCCAACCCGATGAAAGGCACATTGACCGTTCATGCTTGCAAGAAGCAATTTGTAAGTAATTGTTTGAATTTTTGAGATTGACTAACAAATGATGTTGTTAACACATTTTGCAGAGTCATAGTGCAAATTGAAGAGTTGATCTCGATCTGACCAAGGAGTTCAAAGAAGATCAACGCCAAGAAAATTAACAGCATGGATGATGCACATGATCCCTATGGACACGGGAAAGATGTTATGGGGGAAAATCCAAGAGACCCACAAGAGGGAAGAAAGCCACTCCTATGCTGGAGATGTGGAGGACCCCATTTGCATCGAATTTGTCCACATGGGGAAGGGTATGTAAGGCCAACTCACAATGTCCAAGGTCATGGAACTGAAGTTGTTGGGAAGAGGGAACAAGAGAGTTACACAAATGCTACAGCTACCATAAGAAGCCTAAGGGTAGAGTTGCAAGATTGCAAAGAAGAAAATAAGAAGTTGGTAAAGGATTTGGTAGAGCAAAACCAGTTGACTACAACTATACTACAGAGTTTGGCAGATGTCCAAATGAAGATAAACTCTGGGAATCAGTTAACAGAGATAGAAGGGAGTAGAAGAAATTCTCACAAGAAGAATGAGAAACTTAACCCAAGGAGGAAAGGTTTTAAGCCTCCTCACCTCCTAAAGCAGCAAAGGAAGCCATCAGAAGCTATTATTGAGCCAGCTAGAATGATGAGGGAAAAGCTAAAGGAACCACTCAAATGTTGGGAATGTAAAGCACCCCATCTGCACAGGAATTGTCCACTTGCGAATAGGAAGGAGGGTCAAGTCCCTAGAACCCAAGAAGATGAAACTATGGGTCAGGAATTAGACATCATTCCTAAACTTTGTGCAGTGTTAGAAGATCACCAAACATGTCATAAATCAACTGTGGTGGAAGTTGAGGGTGAGATTGTTGAATAGGCTGTTTCTATTTTGATTGACCCTGGATTGACTCACAACTATATCACCCTTGGACTGGTTGAGATGTGCACTTTGAAGAAGTCAAAGCATAGAAGATCATGGTTAGTCTGGATAGCCACTGGAACTAAGAAGAAGATCAGTGAGGTGGTAAGGAAATTCCCATTGGTCATGGATGGTATAGTCGCCTGTATAGATCTGAATGTTCTGCCACTTGGATCCTATGATCTTCTCATTGGAATGGATTTGTTGGAAGCACATAGAGAAAAGTTAGATTGTTACAACAAGACTTTTGAGTGCTTGGATGAAGAAGGAAACCTAAGGGTTGTGAAAGGCATTCCAAAAGTGATCCCTGGAAGGAATTCTTCATCAATGCAGCTGAAGAAGTTCTATGGGAAAGGTTGTAGAGTGTATGCAGCTCATGTTTTGGAGGCAGCAAAGTATGATACTCCTAGATTGGAGGACTTTCATGTGTTGCAGAAATTCGAGAATGTTATTCCTGATGAAATTACAGGGCTTCCTCCAAAGAGTGACATCAATTTTACAATTGAACTTGTGTCAGGTAAATCACTAGTGTCCAAGACACCCTACAGGGTGAGTAGACCATAAATGATGGAGTTGAAGGTGCAGCTGCAAGAGTTGTTGGAAAATATGTATGTCAGGAAAAGTGTGTCTCCTTGGGGAGCACCATTCCTAATTGTGAAAAATAAAGATGATACACTATGGTTGTGTGTTGATCACAGACAGTTGAGAAAAGTCACTGAGGGGAACAAACATCCTTTGCCTAGAAAGGATGACCTCTTTGATCAAATGAGAGGAGCAAATGTGTTTTCCAAGATTGACTTGGGGTCTGATTACCATCATGTAAGGATCAAGGATGAATTTTGTTCATAAGACAATCTTTAGAGCAAGGTATGGATCTTATGAGTTTGTAGCGGTACCATTTGGTGTCACAAATGCACCAGCTACATTCATGTGCCTCATGAATAATGTTTTCAGTAAGTCTCTGGACCGATTAGTTCTTTTCCTCCTTGATGGCATTCTTACTTATTCTAAGAAGGAGGAAGAACATGTGGAACATTTGAGGTTGATTTTGAAATGGCTCAGGAAGCATAAGTTGTATGTGAGGTTGAGCAACGATGACTTATACGAATATGGAATTCATTATTTGGGTCACATTATCTCATATAGAGGAATATTTGTAGACCTTGAAAATATTGAGGCCATGATGAGTTGGCCTACTCCAAGAAAGTTAACAGATCTAAGATATTTTGTGTGACTTTTAGGATACTGCAGGAGGTTCACTGAAGGATAGTCTGCAGGTAAAGCTGAGTCTATGTATAAGTTGAGGAATCCTGCATGTGAACTTATAGATCCATGAGGAAATGACCCTTCCTAAAGACTGCAGGTAGAATGAACTGAGCAGAGTAGTCTGGTTGTACCCACTAGAACCAAGGAAGGAAACTACCATGTGCTGTGAGAAGGATCTCATGACTAAAATCTAACTTTTGAACATAATAGATTTTGAACTTTATATTTTTAAATTTTGTTGTTGATTGTTAATTGAATAATTTTTTTTTTGGTTGATCTAAAATGGTGTCAAGATGACATGTTGTATGTGAATGTCCAAGTTTTTGGCAACATGTTTAAGTTAGGGATGATTACTCGCCACTTGCAAAAGCCAAACAATATGAGGATGACCTCATGGTTGCGAAAATCTGATTTTTTGTGGGAAGCAGAATTATGAATTCAAATTTTGATTTGACTATCAATGTTATGATCATTTGATAATTGGAAATTTATCCATGCATGAAATAGACTTGAAAATCTATGATTAAATTTTTTATGATGACATCTCATATGAACTGCATGCTTATATGTAACGCAGATGAGATGATTAAAACATGTACCGTGTGTACATGGCTCCTCAGAAGGATGTATGGAGTGTATATAGCTTCTCGGAGGGATGTCTTTGTAATAGGTTTGAAAACCATGATTGAAACTTTATGATGACATTTGATGTAAACTGCATGTCTATATGAAACACAGGTGAGACAATGAAAACATGTACATGGAGTACATGGATCGTCTGGAAGGATGTACTTGGGTACATATCTTCTCCCCCCTTCCAGCTAGGAACCAGTATGCATCACTGGGGACGCCCAGGGTGTAAGACATCTGTAGAATTCTCTCTGCACACATTCACGCCGTAAGGGGATTGTCACGAGAGTGGGGGATCCATGAAGAGAATAACCCCTAGGTATTATGATGTCTGGAAAGTAAGCACTTGAGCATTGGTAAGCACTTGGAGGAGGTGCTAGGCCCTTAAGCCAAAGTTATCACTAAGCACCCAAGGAGATGTTAGAATCTGAAGCGGGTCTAACCAGATCTCAGTTGAGAGATTCTATGCAGATAAGTATTTGATTACTTGGAAAATCCTTGTTAATTTTCTGTAATTACACATATACATATGATGCGGTCATGATTTTGGAAAATATTGTTAAAGGTTGCATATTATAGAAGTGAATCTGACAAGTGAGTTGATTCATTTTTCTATATGGAAAGAAAGTGACTCAGCTTGGCAAGCACTGGAGGAGGTGCTAGTCTCTTAAGATAGGGCTGTCATTAAGCACCCAAAGAGGTGTTAGGATTTGGAGCAGAGCTACCCGATCTCGGTTGATAGATGCTACATGCATGAGCGTTGGTAAGAACTGAGAGGAAGTGCCGAGCCTTAAGTAGAGCTTCCATTAAGAAGCCAGAGAGGTGTTGGGTTCTAGAGCAGGGCTACAAGATCTCAGTTGAGAGATACTATACAGATAAGTATTTGGTTTGCTTATCAAACTTCTGTTGTTGCTGATTTTATGCAAATATAAATGAACATATGATGCAGCCATGGTTTTGAAAATCTTATTATAGATTGCACCTTATAGGAATGAATCTGACATGTGAATTAATTTGTTGTGGTGTTCGGAAAGGGGGCATTGATCTTGGTTAGAACCTAGAGGAAGATTTAGGGTCTAAAGAAGAGCTGTCAGATATCGGTTGAAAGATATTTTCAGGTGATACAAGGCTTGTAGAAATTTGGCTACCCTTTAAAGCACACCCAGGTGTGGGGTGGGGCAGGGTTGTGAATGTCATAATCTGGGGTGGGGAAGGGTTGTGAATGTCATAGTTGTATTAAGCCCAGTCGGACACTTGTGGAACCAAAAGAAGATAATTATGCAACTAAGTATTTGGTTCACTTGGCAACTTCTTGTTGATTTTATGTCGATATACATGTGCATGTGATTCATCTATGACTTGAGAAAATATTGTGAATACTAACATGGGAATCGACTCATTGCTTTCGGTTTGAGCATAGGTATTGCTGGATGGAAAATACATTGAAGATGTTCCAAGCTATGGAGAAGGATTCTCGAAGATTGAAAAAGGGTTTATTGGTGTGTACCGATGCATGCAATCAAGGATTTGAAGGAGTTCATGTGCAAGACAACCACGTAGTGGGACTAAGGAGGAGTTCCAAATCGTACCATTGGACAAGTGAAAATATAGAATGAGCACCATGATCCTGATGAGGCTACATGGGAGTTGGAGGATGCCATATGATTGGCACATCCAGTTTTATTTAATTTTGTAGAGCACTGAGGTACTTCCAGGGTATAATTTTGTCAGTTTTGATGAGCATTGAGGACAATGTTGTTGAAGGGGGAGGGGAATTTAATACCCCGGTTCATTGAGGGTTTTTCAAGAATCGCAAATCCAATAAATTCTTTGCAGAAGAAATGAAAGAAATTTGATTGGAACCAGAAATGCGTGGAAAGCTTTAAAAAGTTAAAAAATTTATTAACCAAAGCACCTATTTTAAGAATAGTTGATCCGAATAAAGAATTTGTAGTGTGCACTGATGCCTACAATGATGGTCTAGGCAGTGTCTTGACTCAAGAAGGGAATGTTATTGCCTATGAGTCTCGGAAATTAAAAATTCATGAAAAGAATTACGCAACTTATGAGCTGGAATTAGCAGTTGTTATACATGCTCTAAAGATGTGGCGACATCACCTAATTGGTAGAAAATTTATTTTAATGACTGATAATAAAGGACTAAAGTAACTGTTAGATCAGCCTAATCTAAATGCCTGACAAACTAGGTGGCTAGCTTTTCTAAGTGAGTATGATTTCGAAATTCAGCACATTAAAGGTAAAGAAAATAAAGTTGTTGATGCATTAAGTAGGAATGCAAGGCTGAATTTCATAACAGTTATCAACACTTATACAATAGATCTAGATGAACAGCTTAAAGCAGGGATAGAACAAGATGAAATTTGCCAAAATTTACAAGCTAAAACGAAAGAAAATCCAACAGAAAGTTTAAGTAAAGGGTATAGTTTGAATGCAAAAGAATTTTTACTGTATAAAGACAGAATGTATGTACCTAACGTACCTAAAGTTAAGCTGTTAATTTTGGATGAAATTCATAAAACTCCATACTCAGGTCATCCAGGCTATCAAAAGACTATAACTATGTTAAGAAAAGAATATTTTTGGCCAAATATGAAGACTGAATTAGCAGAGTATATCGCTAGGTGTTTTGAATGTCAACAGGTGAAAACTGAACATCAACACCCAGCTGAATTACTTCAGCCATTACCCATTCCTAGCTGGAAATGGGAGATAATTAGTCTCAATTTTGTTACTAGACTGCCTAGAAATCAGAATTTAAATGATTCTATCATGGTAGTGGTTGATAAGTTAAGTAAAGAAGCTCACTTTATACCTGTTAAAACTACGTATAAAGCTGCAAACATAGCTGATATCTTTCTAAAATAGATTTTTCGACTGCATGGAATATCGAAAGTTATAATCTCAGATAGAGATCCTAAATTTACAGGTAACTTTTGGAAATCTCTGTTTAAAGGATTAAACACTACATTAAATTTTAGTACTTCGTTCCATCCTCAAACAGATGGACAAGCTGAAAGAGTAAATAGTTTACTGAAAGATTTATTAAGAATGTATGTGAAAGACCAGGTAGGTAAATGGGAGGATTATTTGCATCTGGTAGAATTTGCTTATAATAATAATTATCAGGCATCAACAAGATTTAGTCCTTTCAAAATTTTGTATGGAAGGAAATGTAATACTCTTATCTCTTGGAGTAATCCAGTGGATAGATTAGTATTAGGTCCTGAACTGTTAAAGGAAATGGAAGAAATTGTAAAGTAGGTACAAGGTAATCTAAAAGTTGCACAGGATCGACAGAAAAGTCAAGTAGACCTTAAAATAATTCCAAAGGAGTTTCAGGTAGGTGAACACATGTTCATCAAGGTGAGGCCTAAAAAGAGCTCTCTGAGATTGGGAAGTTGTGCAAAACTAGCACCTCGTTACTGTGGTCCATTTGAAATACTGTCCAGGATTGGACAAGTAGCTTATCAATTAGCATTACCACCAAATTTAAGAGTACATAATGTTTTTCACATTTATGTATTAAAGAAATATGTTCATGATGCTACTCATGTTGTTAACTGGAATGCTGTATAGGTGGAACCAGAAGGATATTTGCTAGTGGAACCAGACTGTATCCTCGAGCCAAGGGAGATCACACTTTGGAACCACACAATTGGACAGGTGAAGGTGCAATGGAAGCACCTTAGTCCAGAGGAAGCCACCTGGGAATTGGAAAGTAATATGCGAGATGCATATCCAATTCTGTTCCAGGGGATTTCTGAGGATGAAGAATAAATAACATCGAGGACGATGTTATGTTCTAAGGGGGTGTGTATGTCACAATCCCCAATTTTGCAAAAAACAATTTCATATTATTTGATATTATTTGAAGACAATATGTTAAATTTTATGCTAAGTTGAAATTGATGACTCATCAGAGTCAAGGATATTTAATGTAATTCTTAATATTTTAATTATAAATAAATAAAGGTGGAGACAATAGCTTAAGAGAGCTATTAAAAGAGTTTTTACTGGTTAAATTGGTGGAGGAGACTGGGCGGAGAGCAAACAGATATGTGGCAGCATCCTCAAACCACTTCCAACTGTTGCAGGTGGCAACCTCCCTACATTTGGGGTCATGATCCCCTAAGAAAGTGGGATCAGAGCAGGTGGCTCAATTAATGACAATTGACCCAATAGACCTAGGCAATATTTATAAAAATGCCCATTGAAGAGAGCTGAGGCTACTCATTCTAGAGAAGTGATCATTTAGGTGAATGTACTTCAGAGAAATTCAACGGAAGGGAATTGTGGAAAGAGTTTGAGGGGATAAATGCTTAGTGATCTAGTGTAGCTTTACGGCTGAAAGATCTTACTGCTGAGTGCAGAGTGTTTTACTGAGTCAGTGGAATAGTCTATTGTTTGCATACTCCACCAGTTCTCATTCAAGAAGATTAGGAACAAGCTCGGGGGTCTTGAGGAAGCGTTGTTTGAGCACTCTCCAGGAGTTTGGCAGAGAGGAACGACCTCCTAACGCTGTTGTTGTCTATCCTAATCAGGTTCTACAATATTTTGTTTTACTGTGTTAGATACTTAAATCTGAATCTGACTGTTAAATGAATGTTAAATATTTAGTTGAAAAATGTTAGAGTTAGTAATCGTTTAGATTATTGAAGAAATGAATCTGAATTAGTAATGTGTTAAGGTGGAAAATAATTCTAATTTGTGTTTTTCCACACCTGCAAGGACCAGGCCATACTCCGACACAAATAGAGTATTTACAGTAGATAAAGAAAATTTTAAGAGACTGAATAAAATAGATGTGGTTCTGCATTTCATAATAGCAGATTAATTTATTTCAGTATGTAGGTTATTATAAAAAAAAAGAACGATAATCTGGTTATCTATGTTTATTGTTCTTACAAGCTTATTTATGTAAATATACTAGAAAAGAAATAGCAGTAATCTAGTACATGTAGAAGGATTAATATGTTAAGAAAATACCCTAGTAGATAATATGTTGTGTTTACAGACAGTAGATTATTCTTTTTATTCAAGCTAAAATATGTTGGAGGGTAAACTGTATTAAGTTAGATATATTTTCCTTGTGTTTACTTAGAAATTAATTGCAATGTAGTGGAAGAATTACAGTCAAGCTATTGTTTATATTCAGTTCAGTAAAAAAAAAATAAACTATGAATCATATAGTTTATTTTACTAATAATATCAACTAAACTAAAACTAACATTACTATAAATTAAGAAGGGTTATATGAAAAGTATTTAAATTAAAAAGAATAAACTAGTTACAGAATCTATGCTTATCTTTTCAAATAACTCCAAGTAAAGTTCTTTCTATTATTTTAGTAAATCAAAACAATAAGAATATGATAATAACTAATATAAAAATAAATATATACATCTATGTAAAGATCTGTTCTATAATTATCAACAGGTTTATACCTGCAAAAGTAAACTATAGGGTCGAAACCCTAAACTAAATATATTGCAAATAAAAACAATTAAAGCTATAATCCATTTATTTGGATCATTATATCAATAAACAATTAAGCTATTATAGACTAGTGTTGAGGCCTAGAAAATCGCAGGAAACACCAGCAAGGGATTCTCCCCAGTCGACGTTCCCAACTAACCCGTGACTGTTTGGTGTAGGGAATCCGTCCGGTTTGCGGTCCCGCTACCGTAGGTCAAGTGACAAAAATAAAGGGTTTTACCGGTTGTGGCCCAGTCCACCGTAGATATTTTGTATTTTTTGACTTAAAGTATGATATGCAAGTGCCTATTTAACATGCAGATTGATAAAGAATGCAAGGAGTATTCATAATGTGATGCGCAGGTTCTTACCTCTCGTCTTAAACTCTCAAGCATCTAAATCACACACAATTAGAAAATAAATACTAACTAGGCTATCTCTAGAGAGCTAGATATTAATTCATGAGTAATGCAATACTGTTCACATGTCACGGTGAATCACAGACAGCTGTTCTTAGAACCAAACATACAAACATGAATAAAAGTATACATGACAAGATAGCTCATCAACAGTTAAAACTTCCATTACTCATAGTGGAAAACATCACAGAATATACTAGAGAACCTTTAGGTAAGAAAATAGGTTCATGAAGTTAGAACGCTCTCACAGTTAATGAAACACAGTCGAAATGAAATAGTTCCCCTTCAACATTGTCCATTTATCACATTGGAAGATTCCACATAGCACCTTCTCCAACAGGCAAAAAATTTGTAATTTCTTATTGTAAAACGAAGTAGTTCCTCTTACAAACAATAGTTCACAAGTTTTTTCCAGGGAAAAAGCCCTTGTAAGTTCTAACTTTCCTATATTTAAACCAAATCAGCTAACTGCTTGGGCTGCCCCAAGCGTATGACCTTTGGGTTCCTCCAAATCATTTAATATCCCCATCTTTGTCTTTTCTATGAGTACTCATGATTTACTTCATGTGTTACGTTTTTAGAGTACTCAACAAAGTGGGATCCGCTTGGTAACTGACAGATCTTTCCAGGCCTGGGATTTTGTCGCCATTGATTCTGCCTTGTCTTTTGTTTGCTCTCTTTGAGATCCCGTTGGTTTCGGTACGAACTCTACCTAACACTGTTCAGCCATTTTTTGCTACTTTGTCTCCCGCTATGCCTTCTCGCAGTAGTAATTTATAAAAATCCCTTGAGTTCATCTGCAATTAAACGACATGTATCATTAATCAGGACTGCATTTTCAATAAAACCAAACTGTATCAACAAGCAACTAGTCATCAAAAGAGGCCCTATACTATCATGAAAACCTTAACAAGCACCAAGACCACTGTCTCGTCCACAAGGGTTTAAAACTGACGAAATAACGGGGAGAGAAAACTTATCGGCGGCCTAAAACACTAAAATCTCGGCCGCGGTAGTCTTACTCACAGCCGCGGATCTCCAATAGGAAATGAGATCCGCCAAATCGTTAAGTTTATCGGAGTTGGAAAAGCTAAACTCAAATTCTATGCGGAAGAGTTCCCAGTCAGCGAGCAGAAAGACATCAAAGTCGAACACTTAGCGCGCTACATCATCGCAAGGGAGGAGTAGGAAAGACTACGGCCTCCGATCCAAAAGACGAAGCGACGAAGAACCAACAAAGAGTCGGTGGGCGGAGAAATTGTATGGCGGGTGCCTAGTTCATTTGGGAGCCACAAGGGTGGAAGATACACATACTACAGCTTTCGACAATATAAACAAGTCAAACAAATGACGCGACAACAAAGAAGTTAAGATCATCGTTCGATTTCTGCAATGGAGGCTCCCTAAGGAAACATGGTTCCAATAATTTGTTTGAATGACCTCCGAAACAGTGGCTAGCGTGAGAAGCACGCTTCCAAAAAGAAAGATGCAGCTCAAAGGGTAGCAAACCAGACTCTAAATTCTGCAACCCACGACAATTTCAAACATAAGCAACTTTTCGAAAGCAGGAAAAAATAGTCCGAAATTAAAGCAAGACAAAAAGTTCATGGATCCAAACGATTCAAGGCAACGCTAAAATTAACAAGGGGGGTCCAAAATTTGAAAATTTGGGGAAAACGGTTGCAGCTGCAACAATTGGCGACTGCCTGGTGAACCTAGATCTCTGGATGATTACTTCTTGGGTAACAGACTGTTTAACAACGAATGAACCTATTGAATTATTCCAGCTATCTGGACTTCTCAAAAGGCAAATATATGTACTTTCAATCATTGATGATAGTCCAATGTAGGAGAGTGGAAACCAGGATTTTCAAGTCAAGATAACTCTTTTGAGGCCAAAAGATGAAATTCATTTGTTACCTCTGTCTTCAGGTAGCTTCCAGCTTAAACACCATAGGATTGTAGCATATGGTAAACAGAAATATTCATTTGTTCCTCATTCCCATGCCATTTTGCACTTTTCGTGCTTTTGGACTTTTGTCCTTTTCATATGAGTCCTCTTGCATGCCTTTCTTTCTGAATTTTGATTTAGGCTCCTCTATCCCTAGTGTCCTTTTGTGTGAGAGATGTATTCACGTTTCAGCTCACGAATGGAGAGGAACTTTCGACGATTTAGTACTTATATGGTTCAGCATTTGTTTTGATATATAATGCTTTCATAGGAGCTTTCAACCCTTATCTACCTTTTGGCATTCAATTCTTGGCATGGGATCATTTATATATAATATAATGTTTACCTTGCTTCTTTTCCATGGGCCCTTTGCTGTCACTCCCTAGGAAATTTTAAATGTGACATGGATGGAGCCTCAAAATAGTATTCCAGACCCTTTGATTCTGGTTTATTTCATAGGGGTTAAGCAGGACTTCAATGTGTACATAGCCATTCGAGAAAACTGCTAAAATAGAAGAAATTCTTTTAGATAAACAATAATACACAGTCATATACCCAAGAACTTTAATCATTCCACAATTCTGATGTTTTCCATGCAACCACGGGTTTGCCGCCTTATTGAAATCAGTAGAAATTAAAACAAACTGAACTACATAACTCAAAGAAAATGGCCAATCCAGATTATTTATATACAAGATAGAAGAACACAAATAAGATTCATGAAAAATAAGGTTTGAGAACTAAACCATTTACTGGTAAGTTCTCTTCCCACCCTTATAAATCTTGCAACTTATAGGTTGAGGGGCCAAGCTTTGCCGCAATTTGGAAAGGACCTACCCACAACTGCTGAAATTTCATGTGTTTTCCTTTCTCATCATGGGGGTGGTCCCACTTGAGAACCAAATCTCCCACCTCAAATTATTTTGTTCCAGCCTTGTGTTTGTCAAACCATCTCTTTACTACCTCTTGTTGTTGTTTAAAGCGTTCTCTGACTTTAGATCGAGACTCTTCTGCCTTCAGGAGATTATATATCCTCATTTGTAGGACTTCATTATCCGTTCCTCTAGATTCTTGAGCTATAATGGAAGAGGGTAGCATGATATTGGGGGGAAGAATGGCCTCTTTACCATACATAAGGGTATACAAAGACACTCCTATCGAAGACTTGGGGGTGACTCTATCAGCCCAAAGGGCGTTTGGTAAAGCTGAGTGCCAACTCCTCTGATTCTCTATCACCGTCTTTTTTAAAATCCTAATTAGATTTTTGTTTGTAGATTCAGCTAAGCCATTTCCCTGTGGGTAGTAATTATCCGAGTAATGTAACTTAATCCCTTTCTCATGAGCAAAAGCAGTTAATATTATTGAGGAAAAGTAAGTAGCATTATAAAAAACTAAAGAAATTGGAACTCCAAACCTGGTCATAATATGGTCTTGCAAGAAATCTATGACCACGTCCTCATTTATTTTGCGCAATGGGATGGCTTCGACCCAGCGAGTGAAGTAGTCGGTAGCTGTCAGAATATACTTGTGTTGCAGGGAGGAATTCGGCTTTATCTCCCCAATGATATCTAACCCCCATTGCTCAAAAGGCTCTGTTATCATCATAGGCTTCAATGGTCCTGCTGCTTTAGCTTGTCTTCCACTACACCTTTGACAAATGTCGCACTTCCTGACATAGGCGTGTGCGTCTTTGAACAGTGTGGGCCAATAGTATCCGTCTCTAAGAATTTTATGGGTTGTAATATCTCTGGAAAAATGTCTCCCAACAGGCCCATCATGCAAATATGTCATTACTTTCTTTGCATCTTCTTTCTCTAAGCATCTAAGAAGAACTCCATCGTAATTTTTTCTGAATAATATTCCTTCAATAATTTAATATGAGGCTGATTTAAGACGCAATGCTCTTCTTTTCTTAGAATTCCAATGTTCTAGAAACGATCCTGTCTGAAGGTAGTGCACAAGGTCTCGATACCAAGATTCCGGTGTTGTGAAAAGAGGACATACATCCATCAAATGTAGCTCAGCTTCGTCTTCCCAGGCATGTTCTTCATTGTTTCCATTTTCAGTCATCAATATGCACAACCCTTTCCCTTTAACTATAGAAGCTGGCTTGAATTCGAGGTCATATTCCTGAAGAGCTATTACCCAATTGCCCCTCCTTTCTCCCAACTCCTTCTGTACGAAAATCAACCTCACAACTGGGTGTGGGACGATTACCTTGGTCCGGTTTTTTATTATGTAGGGCCTTAATTGTTTCACTGCTTTGAACACTGTGTAAGCTTGTTTATCTATAGCTGGGTAATTTAATTCGGCCCTTTGCAGACCAGTGCTCATAAAAGATATGGGGAATTCATCTCCCCCATCTTCCTTCTAAGTAAGCACAGCTGCTAGCGAATCATCAGATGCGAAAGTGTACATAATAAAATCTTTATCGAAGTCTGGGATTTTAAGGGAGGGTGTGTGCGCAACAACGGTTTTAATCTTGTTGAATGCGTTCTTCTCAACCTCAGTCCACTTGAATTGTACACTTTGCTTTACCATTTACTGCAAAGGTTTAACAATTTGAGCAAAATTTGGCACAAACCTTCGCATGAAGTTTATTGTCCCCATAAATGATTGCATGCCCTTTTTATTATGGGGTAAGGGAATCTGTTCAATGGCTTTGATCCTTTTTGGGTCTATGGAGATTCCCTTCTTTGAAACTACGTGACCTAGCAACTTACCTTCTGTAACAATGAACACGCACTTCTTGGGGTTGAGTGAGATACCATATTTTTGGAAGCGTTCAAAAATCTGCTTTAGATGAAACGCATGTTCTTCTCTCCTCTTTGAGAATATCGTGATGTCATCGAGATACACTATAGCACTGCGGCCAATCAAACCGCGGAAAGCTATGTCCATAGCCCTATGGAACATAGCTCCAACGTTTATAAGCCCAAAGGGCATTCTTCTGTAAGCAAAAGTTCCCCACCTGGTCCTGAATGTTGTTTTCAATCTGTCTTCTTCGGCTACTAATACTTGATTGTAGCCTGAGAATCCGTCTAATAAAGAAATAGTTTAGAACCTGAGACCATTTGTAGTAGTTGCTCCATGGGTGGAACAGGATAATTGTCTTTATCCGAGGCGTGATTTAAGTTTCTAAAATCCACACATAGCCTGATTTCTCTAGATTTATTCCTCACTGGTACCAGATTTGAGACCCATTCCAAGTGTCTAACCTTAAAAATGATTCTAGCATCCAATAATTTCTTAACTTCACTCTGGATTAGAGGTTCCAATTTTGGGTGCATTTTCCTTAAAGGTTGCTGATACGGTTTGACTCCAAATTTGATGGGGATAACATGTTGGATGATACTGGTGTCATATGTCTTCAGATCTTCGTATGTCCAGGAGAAAACATCTTTATATTGATTAAAAATACCGATGAACTTATTTCTTTCCGCTAGTGAACAACATTTTCCAAGATTCACATATTTAGGCTTTGTCTCAGTCCTCAAATTTATCAATTCGAACTGTAGAGATGAGCTGTGAGTCTTCACGTTTGCTGGTCTTCTAAATTTTTCATTTAAATCAAACATCTGTTCTAAGGTTCTGACTCCTTTAGGGATGAAATTATCAAATTTCAGCTCGGCCTGATGTTCTTCATCATCAATAATTTCCCCTTTAAATACCTCGTCATTTGTTAAGCATTCTATAATCTGCTGATCATCGTCGAATACTCGTAGGTTGGTAATCATATCTGGAACCGAGGGCCTGAAAAGCAATTCAACGGAGCACCGATTATTAGAGGGCACAAGCCTAGCAGCTGATGTGGCCAACAAATCAGCTTCTGCATTCTTAATTCTTGGAATCGATACAATATTAAATGAGTTAAAACATTTGAGTAAATCCCATACCTCATTTTGATAAGCTTTTAAGTGAGGAGAAATGCAATGTATTTGATTCCGAATTTGTTTTACAATTATTTCAGAATCTCCAAACACTTTCAAATTATTTGCCTTTAATTCAATTGCTTTCCTTAAACCTTGAACCAACGCTTCATATTCAGCTGTGTTATTTGTACATTCAAACTCTAACCTACAGGAAAGAAAATGTTTGTTCTTCTTGGGGTCAATCAAGACACAGCCGACTCCTGATCCTTCTAACATTTTAGATCCGTAAAAAAAAAGTGTCCAAAAATCGTTAACTACTGTACATGAATCTACTTCTACTGCTAAGTTTACTATTTTACAATCTATTTCATCAGCCTGTGAAAACCGAAGGAGATCAGGCTGAGCGTCTGATGTGTCGCTGGCTTCTTCTGCTTGGTAATTTCCTGGTTCTAACTCAATAAAGTAATTTCCCAAAACAGAATCCACTGGTTCATTTTTTCCCTCAAACTAAGTAACGTTGTATTTCATATGAAGCTCCCTCAAAATTTTGATTTGATTCGGGCTTCCTTTATATGGCAGCCACAGATGTGACCAGTCCGAGGCAAAATATCTATTTAGTTTTGTCGACCAGTCCCTGCTCAAAACAAGCCCATAAGCATTTGGTATGTCAGCCACCATAATATCAATAACTTGACACACCTTATCATTCAAAGATAAGAAGACTAGGACATCCTCCATTTCCCCACTTACCTTGACATTCGTTCTATCCAACTGAACAACCCTCTAGGTGGATGGTTTAGGCTGCCCATTTATCCTTTTGTAGACCGAAAGTGGCATAACGTTAACCGATGCCCCTGAGTCTATCAAGCAATTATGTATGTTGTGGTTAAAAATTTCAAAAGTGAGGAGAAACGGTGGATTCTTGCTCTTAGACTTACCTCCTACGCCTGCTTCCCCAATTTCTTCTTCTTCCCTGGGCTGATTGTCGGTGGGTTGCCCCTCCTCTGATGCTTCGAGTGCTTTCAAAAGCTTTTCTTTCTGCTGCGGCACCTTGCACATTTCAAATAACAAGATATTCGCCCTTACCTTCTTTATATCTTCCACAATGTCATACTCCATATTAGGTTCGGTGGGATTTGGTTTACCATTTATTTTTTCCTCATTGGGCTTGGTGAAAACGTCAGTCTGTCTAGGCTCTTGACTGGTGATGGTAAATTATGGGATTTCATTGGCTGAGGAGTGATTTTGGAATTTCCTAACATTCCTTTGAAGGCTTTTAATCTTTGGGAGCATGAGCCTGTTTTCTTTAGTCAGCCCTTGGCTTCTTGTTGTTACATTCGTTTCCATGATGTCCTCATGTACCAAAACCTTCTCTTTCTTGGCGTCAAACAACGAAACACAGTCCCATAAAACCATAGTCTCATCCTCTTGTTCTTTTGTTGATGTATTACTATTTTTTATTTCTTCATCTTCATCTTCTACTAATTTAGAATCCAACAGTTGATTCATAACCAACGTCATTGAGTTTATCCATTGAGGACAATTCTTTTCAGAGTGGGGTTGTTGGTGAAAAGTGCAAAAATTGTCCATTCCTACTTCTGTTAGATTCATAGATGCCGAATTGTGCGGAGGGGGTTGGGATTGATTGTTATCCTCCCATTTCTTGTAATAGGGCTTGTAAAAATTTTGGGCTTCCTTTTCCTTCTCCAAGTCTATGATTCTATTAGAAAGCTTCTGCATCATTTTTGTCACACTTTCAAAATCTGGTGACTGCTCTTCATTAGACTTGGTAAACAACAAAGCTTTCCTCCCCACATTTTTCTCTCCTAACCATTCGGGATAATCTTCGATACTTTCCCTTTCATCCTCTACCTTCTCCGCCTCCTCATAAGTCTCCGCTAGAGTAGGCTTGGCCTTCATTTTGGCAAACATGGCCAACTCGGGCCCTAGAGCTAAGGTATAATATTCAATCAGGACTTTATCCGAAGGTTTGTCAGTTTCAGAAAAATTATTAAGATATGCTGCAAATCTTTGGGTGAAATTATGCACCTTCTCCTTTCTTTCCTTCTTTAAGGTGCATAGTCCTTTCATGAGAGCTGCATGAGTCTTTTGAGTTGCATACTTACTTCTAAAAATCCTCTCGAAGGTATCCCAATCAGAGATAGAATTTGCCGGCAAACCAAAGTACCATGATGTTGCAGCTCCTTTAAGGGCGTGTGGGAAAAGTCTGCAAACTACATCCTCATATTCCCCAACCCTTAACCCTTCTATTGCCAAATAGAAACTTTACAAGTGGTCGTCTACTAGTATCTTCTCATTTGGGTCAAATTTGGGAAGCAAATTTTCAAAAGATTGAGGTAAATCATGCAAAGGAGGAGTTAGGTTTAAAGGTGATTTGGCTTTCCTGGCAGGTGGTGGATTTGGTGGGTTAGGTGGCTGATTTGCATTTACGCCTACCATGAGTCTGGGTGGAGAGTGTGAGGGTGAGCGGATAGGAGTGTGAATAGGAGAACTGTGAGGAGTATCTGGGCCCGCCTGATTCAAAGACTGTACGACTTCCTGTAAGGCTGTTTCTACAAGTTCTTCCCAATCCCCAACTAGCACTGAGTCTTTCAATATAGGACGATATTTTCTTTTATATTCTCTTATGGGAAATTCAGGGATAATCGACAATCCTCCAATATTCTTCACGTATGCCCTAGTGTGTCTTCTCTGATCATTAACAACTTCGTTGTCGACGGAATACAAATGTTCCCTACCCCCTTCTTCAGGAATTGGATTATGAAACACACTGCTTTCTGAACTGTTACCGGTGGAATAGTCTCAGGAAAACGGGTTTCCTCAGCCAGCCATGCACTAGTGGCCCTCCTTCTAGAGCCAGAAAACTATTGAGGCCTGGAAAATTGCAGGCAACAACAGCAAGGGATTCTCCGCAGCCGACGTTCCCAACTAGCCCGTGACTGTTTGGTGTAGGGAATCCGTTTGGTTTGCGGTCCGGCTACCGTAGGTCAAGTGACAAAAATAAAGGGTTTTACCGGTTGTGGCCCGGTCCACCGTAGATATTTTTGTATTTTTTGACTTAAAGTATGATATGCAAGTGCCTATTTAACATGCAGATTGATAAAGAATGCAAGGAGTATTCACAATGTGATGCGCAGGTTCTTACCTCTCGTCTTAAACTCTCAAGCATCTAAATCACACACAATTAGAAAATAAATACTAACTAGGTTATCTCTAGAGAGTTAGATATTAATTCATGAGTAATGCAATACTGTTCACATGTCACGACGAATCACAGATAGTTGTTCTTAGAACCAAACATACAAACATGAATAAAAGTATACATGACAAGATAGCTCATCAATAGTTAAAACTTCCATTACTCATAGTGGAAAACATCATAGAATATACTAGAGAACCTTCAGGCAAGAACATAGGTTCATGAAGTTAGAATGCTCTCACAGTTAATGAAACACGGTCGAAATGAAATAGTTCCCCTTCAACATTGTCCATTTATCACATTGGAAGATTCCACATAGCACCTTCTCCAACAGGCAAAAAATTTGTAATTTCTTATTGTAAAACGA
Source organism: Pseudotsuga menziesii (assembly GCA_001517045.1). Classification (NCBI taxonomy): domain Eukaryota; kingdom Viridiplantae; phylum Streptophyta; class Pinopsida; order Pinales; family Pinaceae; genus Pseudotsuga; species Pseudotsuga menziesii. The sequence continues at coordinate 68,579 of LPNX011034749.1, read as the reverse complement.
AGTAGTTCCTCTTACAAACAATAGTTCACAAGTTTTTTCCAGGGAAAAAGCCCCTGTAAGTTCTAACTTTCCTATATTTAAACCAAATCAGCTAACCGCTTGGGCTGCCCCAACCGTATGACCTTTGGGTTCCTCCAAATCATTTAATATCCCCATCTTTGTCTTTTCTGTGAGTACTCATGATTTATTTCATGCGTTACATTTTTAGAGTACTCAACAAAGCGGGATCTGCTTGGTAACTGACAGATCTTTCCAGGCCTGGGCTTTTGTCGCCATTGATTCTTCCTTGTCTTTCGTTTGCTCTCTTTGAGATCCCATTGGTTTCGGTACGAACTCTAACTAACACTGTTCAACTGTTTTCTGCTACTTCGTCTCCCGCTATGCCTTCTCGCAGTAGTAATTTATAAAAATCCCTTGAGTTCATCTGCAATTAAACGACATGTATCATTAATTGGGATTTCATTTTCAATAAAACCAAACTGTATCAACAAACGACTAGTCATCAAAAGAGGCCCTATACTGTCATGAAAACATTAACAAGCACCAAGACCACTGTCTCGTCCACAAGGGTTTAAAACTAACGAAATGACGAGGAGAGAAAACTTATCAGCGGCCTAAAACACTAAAACCTCGGCCGCGGTAGTCTTACTCACAGCTGCGTCGGCGGATCTCCAACAGGCAACGAGATCCGCCAGACCGTTAAGTTTATCGGAGTCAGAAAAGCTAAACTCAAATTCTATGTGGAAGAGTTCCCAGTCGGTGAGCGGAAAGACATCAAAGTCAGACACTTAGTGCGCTACATCGCCGCAAGGGCGGAGTAGGAAAGACTACGGCCTCTGATCCAAAAGACGAAGCGATGAAGAACCGACAAAGCGTCGGTGGGCAGAGCAATTGTATGGCAGGTGCCTAGTTCGTTTGGGAGCCGCAAGGGCGGAAGATACACATACTATAGCTTCCGACAATATAAACAAGTCAAACAAATGACGCGACAACAAAGAAGTTAAGATCATCGTTCGATTTCTACAACAGAGGCTCCCTAAGGAAACATGGTTCCGATAATTTGTTTGAATGAGCTCCGAAACAGTGGCTAAGGCTTCCGAAAAGAAAGACGCAGCTCAAAGGGCGGCAAACGAGACTCTAAATTCTGCAACCTACAACAATTTCAAACATAAACAACTTTTCGAAAGCAGGAAAAAATAGTCCGAAATTAAAGCAAGACAAAAAGTTCATGGATCCAAACGATTCAAGGCAACGCTAAAATTAACAAGGGGGGTCCAAAATTTGAAAATTTTGGGGAAAACAGTTGCAGCTGCAACAACTAGTTACAGTTCTTATTGCAAATATATGTACAAATACAATTTAAAGATACTACAATACACACCTGTAATAATATTAACTTAAAACAAATTTAACAAGTAACAGAACCTATTTTAAAAGAATTATTTAAACAAGGGTTTCATTCAAGAAAACCCTATTTCGTATTTCCTGACAAACAAGTAAAATAAATTATACTATGACTGAGTTACAGTCTTAAAATATTAACAATAATCTATTACAAATATAATAAACGGTAAAATTATTTATTCATAGTCTAATAGGAGAAAACCCTAATTTACATAGAGTAAAAAAATAGTATTACTGCAAAACGAGTCCGAGCTCGAAAGAAATCTTTTTAAAAACCGTTGTATCGTAGTGACAGGCCATAAGGATAAATATTTTAACTAATTACAACACCCAGCTCACGATCGGGACTACCCATCGACTTAGAGAGGGTTGTAAATCAAATAGAACCCAACAACATTCTTAAAAGGAAAACCATATATCTAATGGCGAAACTGGACAAGTTTCCAAGCTCGGGTTTCACCATCGACAACCCTGTTACAAGCAGGGAAAGAACCCAATCGTTGAACACATGGCTTACTGGATTGAAGCCACAACCTTCAGGAAGAGCCGGCATCATCTTCTTCACAGTTTGCAAGTGGAGTCTTGAGTTCTTGCAAAGAGAGCACATAACTGCGTTAAATTCAAAACTCTTTCTATAAAAATAAACCTAACTGTAAACCAATCTTTATTGTGAGCTTTCTATTCTGGATTGAAACTAAAATATTTACCTTAATAAGAGTATCGAACAGTCTAGCGACGGGACTGTCACCAATGACAGTGTGCATATAAAATCCCAAAACCCTACTACGCAGATGGAGCACAACCAACAGAGGTGAAGCTTAGCTTCTCACCACAGTTACAGACCACGGGGAAGGCAAGACGAAGTTTAAGATAAACTGCGAACAAGTGCAAACAACCAGTGATCTTTCGCATTGTAAAACCCACAGCGACGAAGGCTAGCAACAAGACCGAGCTCAAGAGACTACAGCACATTAAACCCAGGTGTTGGGGCAAGCTGGAACAAGAAGAACACTCACAGTCACCATGAAAACCTTGCAGAGCAGCCTGAAGGCCAGCGTGAACTGGGAGAGGGAGAATGACAAGGCATTAGGGTTGTAAGAGTTATATATCTCCAATACATGGACAGGAGGTGACCACCTGCCCTCAAATAATTCAAACCATGCATGGGTCGATTTCAATAGTTCGCCTGCGTTTCAATCATCCCAATTATTGAAACAATGATTCTTATCAAAACGATGCATGAACTATAATGTATGCAATTATATATCCCATCGTTAATCATGTAACATGTATATCATAATGTTGGCTAGTTTCGATTTGGCGTTTGGGTAAAACAATGGTTTCTCAACGTTGACCCTAGTAAAATGTAATACCCATTTGATGTATGGAAAAGTCCAAAGTTGATTTGTTTAGAACCTTCGAACTACCTATAGATTTATATGCTTGTAAACATTGTTGATTATGCATGTTTATAACCCTTTTAAAATCAACAATTCGAATAGTGATAAATTATAGAGTTGGATAGCATAGTAAAGAGCATAGTTATGACTTTTACAAAGTTCCACTTTGGTTTAAAACTTTCAAAGGCACAAGTTGCTTCTCAACTTGTCAATGCTAGAAGTTTACCATATTTGTGTATGTTGGACTAGTTAATTTTGTGAATATACAAGATAACCCGTACTTCATATAAGGTGGAAATTTTTTATCATAATAAGAAGATCTACCATAATAGCTATTCTAGACATTAACTTAATTTAAGAAAAGCATTATGGTAATAATAAGAATTACAATGGAATAACCTTACTCAAGTCCATAATCATTGGAACAACATTGATTGACTTAGATTATGAAGTAAAGGCAAACATTTTTCCATGTGAAATGATGCAGTTGATTTTGCACTAATCAAGCTTATAATATCAAGAAGTTTTACAGGCAGTAAGTTTCCCTACATAATGTAAACATCGACCAGTTTGGTACTTAAGTAAATAATACGATAATGTATATGATACAATAGTACATGCAGTACGACATTGACGGGGAAGCTAATAACCTGTTAGTGAGCAACTGATTTGTACATATAAGTAATAGGTTGATACTTACCATAACTAATAAGTTAAAAATGAAATTGAATTTATTTTATTGAGAATCTTTACTATCAGTATTGATAGAAGCTCTTTCATGAATAAAAACCAATAGTACAATAAGTATAACATTTGCAAGATAAGCATGTTAAAATACAAATTAATATGCAACAAAGAATATGAGCTTAGAGTTCACAGTAAGTATCAATGGTATCGCTAAGTTTGATAAAGAAAGGAACTCATTTATCTAAACTTTGCTTACAAGAAAAACTAGAGAAAATAAACTACTTTACCTCATTGAAGTTGTTTGGAATTTATCAGCTTATTTTACTAAGCATATTAATTGCAAATAGAAACACTTCTTGATACTTTATGAATTTAAAACGTCTACTTGTTCGATCATACCTGTAAACCTGTAAGAACCAGTAATCTTTTTGCATTAGCATAAATGCTAAGTAAGCCCATGATTCAAAGTTAGATTCCACCTACTTGCCATAAAGTAAACTCATTAGTAAACTGAAAGACCACAGTATGCAAGCAAATCTTATTTACGTTACGAAAAGGAAATTGCTTAGTTAACGTAGTTGAAAATGTGTAATACTAATCATTGGACTGTTTCATTTTCCGCTAACCGTTAGCAGTTAGTAAATCGTATAATCTGCATTTTATGTTATCTCAAAATTTTAAATTTTTGTGAAAATTTGGGGTTCTGACATCTCCTTACCTTCCACTACCTTCTCCTTACCTTCCATTCAATGCCTCCCCACCTCGCATTTAAAGAAATCCAAATATAGGCAAATATTTCAAATTGTTTTGTCTTCCTTGATAAACCTAAAAATTCAGCATATTTTTTGGATGCTTGGTAGTCGAATGGTCGTAAAAAAAAATGTAAGGCTAGGAAACTAAAGATTCGTCCGTAGATTCAAGTATTTTTAAGATTTCAGTTTCTCAAGAAATTTGGATCTTGTTCATTTTTTAGAACTTGTTGATGCAAGTATTTTTTAATATTTTGGTTTCTTGGGAAAATTGCCTCTTCTTCATGCACTACTACACCAAGGAGCATTTTAAGACAATAATTTAAGATGAATACTTATATTTTCTTAACTTAGCCACCAAAAATTAAGGCATTTTTTCATTATTCTATCAATACCCACTAGAGGGGACAAGTAGTTCTCTCCATCGTCGATGTCCATTATTGCAACCGCATCTAATCATCGAGATGGGATCCAAATGGGATGAATACCTAACATCATGCATCCTCAATTACATGGAACCTTCGTGGCTACGCTGAAACCTTTAGGGAATCATTTCTGTGGAGGCGACCCATCATTTACTATTCCCATAGATCTGACCTTGGAACCCTTACTTCCACTATAGAACCCTCATCTGGTTTTTGTAGTTGTCGCTACATGGAATCCTCTAATATGTAGTGCAACCTCCTCCACTACAATTGGTCTGTCTAAACCTAAATTGAATCAGAAGTTACTAGGTCACAAATTAAATCAAATTAAATCAAATTAAATGCATACATGTGTTTTCAAATGTTGAACAAAAAAATGGACATGTGGAACCGTAAGATTGCTCTCCCGAAAAAAATATATTAAACACTGAACGCAACGACTAGGGGATTGGTGAAAAAGCTAGAGGAAGAGATAATAAGTGGTTTTGAAAGATGACTAAGTATTTAGGAATCGAAATTTACATAGCCATTTATGGTGGAGAAAGTTTGGTTGAGTTCTATCACATATCGCAGGCCAAGTGGGAATTCGTAGGTAACAACAATAACCTTGATGATCCCGTTTTTGATGAAATTGAATTATTTAAAAATGAATAATTTTTTTTTCCCTCTCCTAGATATAATAACTCTTGTAGAATTAATAGTATATTTCATTGCAATGTCTTTCATTTTTTCTAGTAAACAATTTGAATATTTTATTAATAATATTCATTGCAATGTCTTTCATTTTTCTAGTAAACAATTTGAATATTTTATTAATATTTTTCATTGCAATGTCTTTCATTGTTTCTAGTAAACCATTTGAAGATTTTATTAGTCATGATTTAGGGTTTCACTGGAGCTCGACAAAAATGATGTGGGAAAGTACCCATAATGACATGGTGTGGAAAAATATGTCTGTTGTGGTTACTATTCTTGATGAGTGCCAGAAAGCAATGCAGATAGGTTAGTTTTCAGCATTTCCTTCTGAGTTATTTGATCATTTTGAAGCCGTCAAACATGTTTGGGTGCCATATTACACAATCCACAAGGTAAGTTTCGGAAATCTTCGTTATGTCTAGGAAAAACACATATTATTTGGCCCGAATTAAATTTATGTTGATTTAAAGTTTCCAAAGAAGAATTAGAAGAACCAAGGGAAGGAACCAACGAAGCACAAAGGCACGCACAGAAAGGAGGATATACACACTCAACTCAATTGTATTAATAAATAAAAGTTACATATATAGGAATATGATAAGCTAAGCTAGATCCTACAAATATGGCTTAGATCCTATAGCATAGGAGTTGTTCAAACAACAAATCTAGATATAGAAAACACCATGAATACATTGGTTGCATTATATATAACAAGAAGATGTATTACCATAGATTTTTCCCCAATGAAAAAATAAAAAGGCTTGCTTGTTGTTACATATCTAAAAGCCTTACTTTTTGTTATAGATCATGTTAGGATTGTTGGATCAATAAACATTTGCTGGAAATACTCAAGCATTTAATATGACAGTGTGGATGTCCAATTTTTTTTACAATCATGTACAAAATGTTATTTTAAAATACCCAATAGAGAGACATTGGTATTCTCTTAATGAAGAGGTCGATGAAACGAATGACGTTCTCTACCGCTTATATAGATCATCAGTAAGTTTTCCCCCCTTTGTAGTTAATATATATTCATTTCACCCTATCTGACACAAATGGAGTTTTCATTGATGTATAAATCAGTTTATAAATATGGTTTGTAATTCCATGGAGACTTAGTTTAATAAATTTAGTATTCTTGTATAAAAGAATATTTAGAATGTCCTACTAGAAAACTAACTAGATATTGATCTTGAGTGTATGGAGACCAGAGACATTTGGACCTTGCACACCTCTTCGATACGATGTGCTTTTTGGGATTGATATTTGTTAAAGTAGGCCCCTTTTTTATGTATACGTAAAATTTTCTTTTGTATATCTTAAATTTACTTCTTGTCTATTTCTGAAACTACTCCACAATTCAGAGGGAAAATAATTCAAGAAGGCTATAATATATAGATTTGGAATTATCTCTAAGAAAACTACAATAACAGTGACACGGGAATACTGAAATTAAGTCATAATATTATTGATTATTAATGGAGGTCGCTGCTTCAAGTCACAAAAATTATATATGCCTATGTGCACACCTATGTCTGTTATGTTATGCAGTCACATATATGGAGGGTTCGATAAACATGTGTCTTGTTGTACGGCTTAGGGTTGTATAGAATCCAGAAGATTAGTATTTAAATGGCTATATATTGATTTAAAAACTCTGCACCAAATTCTTATCAAACCAAGTACAATAGTTTTGGTGGAGTTTCCTGAATATAAACAATGAATCTGCTATATCGTCCCTAAAAATTTGACGTCGTCATTATAAAATCTATGAAATACTCATGTTTTGTACCCATGAATTCATTTGGGGGTTTTAATTTGAAGAGATATAAAATCAATGACAATGAGGGTTTCATTAGAGGGGGGAATAACAACTGAAGTTATTAAGAATATGGTTATGGAGAATGTGACTATACTAAAATGAGGAAAAATAAATCGAAGTCGATGTTGGTGGCATTATGGGAACCAATGAGGGGAATCATATTTTTGTGAAACCATTGCTTTATGTAACATAGAATCTTGTTTATGGAAGAACCAAGATTTGAAGGGCATATTTTTATGATATAGTATTTCATAGGGATATTGTGATGACTCTAGAGCGATGGATACAAAAAATCACAACGAAGATGTTGTTGTAGGACTATGCTTAAATCACTCTATACTCATGTACACACTAGAAAATTGTTGTAGCATCAACATAAAAAAAATGGATCGACGTGAACAAAAATAGGCCCTACTGTAGTGTTCTTCGTCATAATGCTTCCTATATATTATGTGGACAATCTATTCTAGGATACCATTGAATCCATGATATAATTACAATTTAGTTAGGAATGAGTGTATCCTCACATATTTTTTCCCTTTGGGATTAGTATATTTAATATTATAGTAGTATGGAGCTTGGAACTCTAGTTATGCAATGAATTACAATGTTTTATCTGAGAACGCTAATGATGATCACAATGATGATGTGCAAAATAAGAAATAATTTTCACAAACTTAACCCTCCAATATCCAGAAAATTGAAATTCATTTCTTACTCTGAAGATGCATCTATGACACCTCTGCTTTAATTTTAGTGTATAGATGTATTTGTGGAAGTATTGTGCTAGTTTTTATATAGGTTCACTACATGTATGTTTCAGGAAGCGAAGTTCAACTATATTGTGCCTTTACTAGCCCCCATTATTCTTAAAGAGAACATGTGCATTAACTATTCTTGTAATCTTAGCTTCAAAGAACATTCTAACTTATTCCTATAATTGTTATTGGTGAAGTTGAAAGGCTATATAAGTGTACTTGTGTCTTGGATTGTTGACATCATAAATATCATATAAGACACCAAATTTTTTTGTAGCACCAAGATTATAAGTTTTTGGTGTGTACATGAGAATAGTTGTTCTCCACGGACCTTATACATCTACCTCTGATCACATTATGTTGAAAAATAAAACTAAGTACTAATTCACAATTTCACAAGTGTGCCCTTTGTATCCTTCATATCATTCAACTACAAAATATGATAACTATGATGGTGTTATTTTTGTTGATGAGTTGTATAAGTTTGGGGGATGGTTTTGTAATAAATTTGATAGATTTATTGGGACCATATCTGAGTAATATTTGAAAGGATGTATCATAGGGCATCTTATATTCAATTTCAACAAGAATTAGGTTTTTGGGTTGATATGCTCAAGGATGTTGTATATGGTACATATTCCACTCATTATATATGTAATTACACTTTTCCTTTTTCAATAATCAATATGGATAGACGACATTATTATTTATGTAATTATGCAAAGGCTTTTCACTCCAGAAATCACTACTTCTATTGGTTCTTTTTCTTTATCGATAACCACTTGTGTATATATTTTATTATGCATTGAATATCATAGGAAATTGATGATGTCGATTTACTAGTAATTTTGATGGAATCTTGTTGAAATTGGTGACCAGAGGTGATGGCAGTGTGAAATATTTCTTACAAAGCTTGATTTTAGGTATGGCCCTATGGAGTACCCTGTTCCAAATAGTTTGTGTAATTGGTGGGATGGGCATGCATATGAAGGTTGGTGAATGCATAGGAAAACTAATGAAGACATTTGAGGACTCCTTATTTTTTATTAATTGATAATATTTTATCTTATATAACACCTATGTTGGTAAATAGTCTTGAAGATTGATCACTTCTATGTTGTATATTGCATTAATACTTTCATTTTTATTGATTTAGTTGACCATTATAAATATATACCGATCACAATTGTTTCTCTAATGTGCTATAAAAGAAATATCTTTGATCCATGAAATGATATCCACAATAGCTATATAAAATTTGAAGTAGTGATTTTAACCATTCAACAACATAATTCATTTTTTGACAATCATGGGAAAGAACATTTTATTTGCAATTTGGAACCATGGATATATCTTACCAGAATAAGTAGGTTCCTTTGTTTTTATTCCACAAATTTGAGTAGTTGTTTCCTTGTTTGTTAGCACTTGAATCTATTGGTTACACTAAATATGTATTAGTTAACTTAGTATCAACCAAGGAAGTTTATCTTTTACTGTCTGGATCAAGTAAATATCCTTTGATTCCTTATCTCATATTTTGATGCTTTTGAAGCATTTTTCTCTATATTCTAATTTCTAGACAGATGCATTGGAATGTGAACTTATTAAGTTGGAATTTTCTTGATTTCTTTTATGGTAAAGACAAAGAGAAGAATTGCATTTATATTTTTGATGATGTTGTTGAGTAGTGTGGAGAAGTTGCAACAAAGTAAGAAAGATGGATCTTTCCTACTACTTTAGTTGCTAGAAATGATCAATTAGTTTAGACTTTTGGATTTTTAGTTGGTGGAGTATGCTTTTATTTGTATTCACAAATATTATGATACATTATTTCCCTTCCTATTGGAAGCATGCAATGATGCTGATGTAGGTGTGTGCCATGGATAAACATTAAAGTGTGGCTAATATAGCTATCAATTGACAACCTTGCTTCGTCTTCAATTTGCTAGGAAAAACATGATCCATCTCTACTTATTTTTATTGTAGATATTCCTGGATAACAAACTTCCTATGCACATGATGCACTTGAAGGAAAAATCTCATCCAAAAACTAGCAGATCAGCTTAACACATTCTAAAATCCATTTTCATCAAAATCTGATTAATTAATGGAGCATCAATTTGGTGTGGGATACTTCTCTGCACTAGTGTTTTAAATCAACGTGATGGAGTAGAAGAAGTTCTTAACAATATACCTTGACCTCTTATTCCTCAACCTACAATGCTTCACCTTTGTATGATCATGTTAAAGACGATAGCCGATAGAGAACCCTTTCAACTATTGATTCACGTAGAGCTTCCACTCAGTAAAAAATCAAAATTCTATTCAGATTTGCACCACAAGCAACTGATCAAAACTATCTTGTAGTAGGACTTGAGGTCATGTAAATCAGATGATATTCCTTAGTTAAATGTTTAGCCAGAAGCTAGAATCAACCTCCTGCCACCCATGTTTCACATGCTCATAAGAAGTGAGGGGCATCACTTGTTGTTTGGTGCGTAGTTATGAACTGGAGCCCTACTAACCTCGATGTACTATGCCATTTCTATGTTCGAAACCTGCCTCTCTATACGCATGTGGACATGTTCATAAGTCTGCCACTTTAATCCCACCAATTCACTTGATTGTTCTCTAGCAGATATGATAAAGGGGTTGTGACTTCATAGCGGTGGGTTGAACCACGAATCACTAGTTGTTGAGGTAACATACCTTTTCCACATGATGGTTAGGGTTATCTAAATACTCAAACCAACTCTCAATATTCCAAGGTTACACTACTTTGATATTCTCAACCATATTTAACTATAGAAGTAGAGTGTTTATATAATATTTTTTATAGTACTAATAATATACTGAAGTAGATTGTTTATATAATATTTTTGATTAAATATTCACTAATATACCATAAATTGTATATAGGCATTTCTATAATAAAATAAAACATCAATTTTAATAATGTGAAATATGGCATGAGAAATAGTAATTAGCTATTAATACTATTTTTAATAAGAAAGTGTGAAATTGAATAGCATTTCATTTTTATAATGTTTAAATAATTAAAGTTTGGCTTTTTTAAATTGATTTTAAAATTTAATTATCAACTAGTAAAAATTTGTATGATATTACACTTACATTGAATATTTGACAAATTCTTAAATTTATTTTGAATTTCTATACACAAAATACCAATATAAACAAATTATGCTACTATGTATTCAACTCATGCGAGTGTTTAAAAAAACACAAAGTTCCAAACTTTTTGGAAAGAACATTATAGCTTTTAATATGAGGAAAGATTTAAGGCAAAGGCTTAATAAAGGGGAGGGGGGAAATGAAAATATAGAGAGTAAAGCCTAGGAGCGGATTTTTTTCTTTCATATCCTATGATTATATCGACCTTCCAAAGGTAAAAAGGGTATACAAGTAACAAGGTCATGTTATATATGTTTATTTTACATGACTCGGTTTCACTAGAGAAGGCTTTAAGGGAAATTTTTTTTTAGGTATTGACATTGATGACACAAGTTATAAAGAATTAGTGGACGTTTTCAATGGACTCCTATTAAAAGAATTGACGTGACAAGACACACATGATTTTACATCGCAAAATTTTGGAAATGTGGTGAGAGGATAAAGATAATGGGCATGGTGAAACTGAATATGGGCGTGAAGATGAAATCAAGCTTAATGCTATGTTTGAGATAAAATATGATAATTAAATTGTTTAAAATATGATAATTAAATTGTTAAGTACGATATTCTTTGACATTATATTTCAATGTTTTGGAATCATGTCAATGTTGGACATTAACATCTAGCGAAATGAATGACAAATAGAAGGGGCATGATGATACATGATGACTCGATAATAATTGACTAATATGATGTATATATAGAAAATGTGACCATGAAGCAGGTACATGCACTCATATTCATCCTCTAAAAAGTAGGGAGTGAAAATAGTAAGGCTAGTGTTCCATGGTGGGTGAATATAGAGATATGAAGAAAAATTTGGAAAACCAATAATAAAAGGAAACAACAAAGAATGCCTATATAATGTTTAAATACCAATATATTACAATGCGATCAACTTTAATCTTTCTTCGTTCGTTTTTTCTTGACCTCACTCCTGCTCCCTTTTCCATTTTCTCATATTGATCATATGTGAAAGGAGGTTGAATTTGAATACCATCCAAATCTTTTACTCAAGATATCTTCGTAAATGAGAGTCACTGTTGTTCTTTATTTCCAATATTTATGGTTTACTTCTCCAATGTTAATCTCTATGGATTATCAAACCCCAAGCCAAATTCAATGGAAGTTGTTTTGTTGTTCCCTTTTTCTTTCAAATTCTTGTCTTCTATGGTTTTCCCTTTGTTATAGAGTCATATTATCCCTTTGTGATCTATGACGTTCACGACCTTTTTTTATTTCTTTTGTGTGTTTTATTGATTCTTTCACCCTTTGTAATTTCTTTCATTCACAATCTTGTTTTCTCTATGTTCTGATGATTTTTTTCCCGTGTTTAATCCGTTTGTTGTACTTTGTTTATTTGATTGCCAATATCTTCATTATTCGAACTATTATCATGAGGATCCATGCATATTAAAAACACGAGTTTTTTTATAAAACATACCCTAAAATAGAGAACACAAAACATTATTTTGTTGAAATCAATGCAAAATAAGTTTTATCATTAAATTGATAAATTAATTAAATAAATAACAATTAATAAATTTATACATTCACTTCAAATTTATTACGGTTGAATTTAACTATATTTATTACAGCTATATTTATGATTGAATTTAACTAGTTCTCTGCCTTTTTGTTTTACTTCTTTTTACTTTTACTTTTACTGTTTACTTCTTCTTTATATTGTTGTTTTTTACTTATTATGTAGGTTAGAATATTTTTCTATTATTTTTTATGAGATGTATATGAGATGGGTTATTTTTATTTTTATTGGTTTCTTTATTTTTTTTATTTTTTATGTCGGTCATAACAAATTTTCTTAATTTTAATTTAAAATTTTACTTCTTTTAGCTTTTAATTTTAATTTAAAATTTTACTTCTTTTAGCTTTTAATTTTAATTTTAATTTCTTTTAAATTTTAATTTAAATTTTCACTTCTCTTTATTATTACATCAGTTTTTTATTTCTTATGTCGGTTATGATATTTTACTATTACTTGGGACAGACAAACACAACCCCCAAGCAAGCTACTTCTTATATTGACTACAATATTTTTACTTCTTATGTTAGCTAATAATATTTTAATATTATTTTGGGACAGATGGACACATCCCCATTCAAGATGTAGTAATGCGTCTTTCGACACAAAAATCGACATTTAAAAGTACTTGACTTTTGATTCTTTTACATACTTTTGTTACTTCTTCATATTTTATATCTTCTTCATAATTTTGATGATGAAAAGCGAGATGTATATATTAGAGTAAATTTATAGAAAAACAGGAGTATAATTATTTTCAAGTGAGAACACACTTTGATGAAGATGAAGACCAAAATGTCCTTGGAATTGTTAAATTTTTGAAATATGTTAGAAGTGACTTTATGAAATGTGCTAGAAGTTAGGAAGATGATTGCAAAAAAAACAGGAAAAATATGTTAGAATCTATCATAAAGATACTTTGAGAGAACTATGCTTCTAAGATGTGAACTATACTTTGAAATTTTGGTTCAATGCTCTTGCAGTTGTGTTGAACCTTGGAAGGATAGATGACTAGGTTTTGATTGTATTATGGAACAACTGTAAGATGATATGCTACTAGAGTTTATGAACAACTGTAAGATGATATGTTGGAAGAGTTTAGGATTTTCAAGATTTTAATGTTGTAAGATGATATGTATTTGATGTTCAAGTTTTGTCTTGTTACATAGATTAAGAATGTAACTCTTATTGGAAAATAAAGTTATGATTTTTTTATGGGAAAATAAGAAAATACAAATGGAAACAAAACACCAAAGCATATATAAGGGTGAGTGCAATCTATTGAGGGTCACTTTTGGCATGTTAGATGCAATAGAAAACTAAAAAATCAGGCATCCCTCAACTTAATTGGATTTTTTGAGATACTTACACAAAATATCTTGCTTTGAGTAAAGAAGATGAAATGTAGGAAATTGAATCACGTTTCCGAATATATAAGTTTTATGTATTGAAAATTTTCATAACTATGTCAAGTTTCATTTTTTCTAACAATCACTTTTTATTTTTTAGGCAAATGATAAGGTATATGTTTTTGTGGGTGCAGCCTTTGAGGGCCTAAATGAAGGTTTTGGGACACAAAAATTTGCAAACATGTAGAGAACATATAGCACTAGTGCAACGTTATTTTTTGAAAATAAAATTAGTAATTAGTAATTTTGTTTTTTATAATTATCTAAGTGATCATTCCTAAAAAATGGTACGTCTTTTGTGGGTGCGGCCTTTGAAGATCTTAATGAAATAATTATGAAATGGTTTTTTAATAGAATGTAGAGGTAAGTGTCTTCTAGTGCACCATAGAATTTGTTTCGAAAATGATAAAGAATTGAAAAATTTATGGAAAAAATACTAACAACATGTTTTTTGAGTTAAGGAGTTAGGACACAATAGAAATTGAAGAAAGGAAAATATAATATTTTTAAATAAAAATTACATATTTAGAATTTGCAAAAAAAATGTTATTTATGTTTAAGTTTTCATAAAATATGATTGTGTGCAACATACTATGATGAGTGCGTAAAAAACAACTTCTTCTGAAGCTGGAAGAAATGCCCAATTAGCTATGGTTTATCATATACCATAGCACAAGATTGATATTTCTGAAGAAAACTCTAAGCCATACACATAGGACTATTGGTGGCATGCAAGCAAGTGAATTGACATGGTTTAGGTGATACAAAATAAAAGTGTGTTATGTTTAAATTCAAATTTCATTTCCTTCCCTTATAGAATTGTAAAATGTGTGCACATTATAGAACTACAAAACACGTGCACATTATAGAACTACAAAACATGCACGTGTTATGTAGTTCTATAACGCGTGCACGTTTTGTAGAGAAAAAATGATAGCACTATATGCAAGAAATAAAATGTATGGTTAGTAGTTGAGAGGGGATGGGGAAGGGTCAAGGGCCTATGAGGATGTTGGAGTTTCAAGTGGGGATGGTTAATAATTAAGAAGAGGTGGGGAAAGGTCAATCACGGGGGATTTACTCAATGAATCTCTAACACAGCACATTCACTCATGGCATATGAAACAATACCAATAATTTCAGTAAATATTGGAAAATACCTCACAAAATTGTTTTTTAACCCCCTCCCAATTAAAAAAAAACCCTATTTTCACTATCTACTGTATGTATCCATTTTTTCATTTACATTTTTATATCCCTTTATATTTCTACCTAGTATATTGACATGATACCCCTCTTATGACCCCACATTCATTCTACAATGCATCTTTCTTCTTTCGATGTATATTGTGGATGCACATTACTTCACCCACAATGCAATTACTCAACCACATATAATTATGATTTGCGACAGCTAATGGTCTAATGAAGAGATGGGATATCACTTATTGTATGTCACTAGAGCCAATGCACACAGTAAAAAATTTAGATTCAATGTTGCAATCCCCCAATTGATGACTAAGCCTCTTGTGGGATAGGTATACATGCCCCTAGGGCCTGTAGCAATCACTAGGAGGCTAACTAAGCCTCCCAAGGCCTGTAATATGCACTAGTGGTTGGGTATCCAAGCCTCCAAGGCCTAATGAGGGCCTATAATAGGCCTTGAGAGGCTTAGATACTCCCAAGGAAACCATCAACATCATGGAATACTTGTTGCTTATTATCAGACTGCTACAACATGGAGAGCCCTCCTCAAACCCAAAAATAGCTAGGATGGCCTCATAGTTACAATGTTACAATAAAGTATCCCACTTCCATGTCAAAATCACCTAAACTTACTCGCAAATGATATGGAAAATGTTGGATTCCTTCTCCCTGAGAGAGGCATTCTTCTAAAGCATAACAGAGGGGGGTCACCTGATCCCAACATTTCATTCCATGATTGTTACGTATAGTTTTGACATGCCTTGGTTGATGAATATAGATTCTAGATGGGGGATGTCATATTATGCCCAGTAAGGATGAACCAAAATAAAGGAAGGGGTTTCTCAGTTTTCACTACCCTTCCTCGTCACCTCACTTGGACTTTCCTTAAGGGGGTATTTACTGTTCCCTTCATCTGACCCGTCATTCTACATTCAATTTGATTTCTATGGATCCCATCTGGTTTGATGTAACATGTAAGAAAACATGGGAGGAGTATGATGGATCACTAGTTATCATCCAATAGGGTGTGTTACATTCACTATGATAGGTTTATCAATCACTATTGTTCTCCCCTCTTCATTTGCAATTTGTTTAGTGACTCTTCTGTGGCTCTGGTCTATATGCTTTCTGGGCTTCTTGGAGGCAATTTCACAAGGTCAATGGTGTTTTGAGCCTTAACTTGTCGTGGAATCAGTAGGGACTCCAGTGTTCATAACTTCATTCTACCCCCAAATTGATCATAAAAACATGTTCTCATTGTTGCTACATTCAATGTGATAGATTTATCAATCACTATTGTTCTCCCCTCTTCATTTGCAATATGTTTAGTTATTCTTTCGTGTCTCTGGTCTGCATGTTTTCTGGGCTTCTAGGAGGAAACTTCACAAGTTCGCAGGTGTTTTAATCCTTGGCCTATCATGGTATCAATAGGGCCTACATCATTCATTCTACTCCCAAATTGACCATAAAAACTTGTTCTCATTGTTGCTACACCTCCAAAGAGGTCTATAAGATTAGAAAGGAACTTTGTTGCTACACAAAAAAGATTATTTTGATTTAGGGAGAACTCCAAATAACCCCTTGGAACTACAGAATGGAAGGTTCAATTTCAAACAGGACAAATAGATTAATAGAGCCTAGGACCACTGCACCCTAGAGTATGGGAAACATGTGCTAGACCTAAGGGACTAGGAAATGGAATCTAGGAGTGATAGTGCAATCTAAAAAGGGGGAATCACGAGATCAAATCATCCATTTTTTCCCTCTCAAATATGTTGGTAAGAGTGATTGCATTTGTCAATATGCCCCATGTATATTACTTCCTCATGCTTTGAAACCCCCATACGCATTCCAAAGATTCTCAAGGGAATGCAAAATCAACAGATAAGGTTTCTACTACGAGTGTCAACCTGGAACCATAATTTAATTTTTTATTGTGTCCTGTAATTTTTTGTTTTTTCTAGGTGAATATGTCAAACAAGACACCTTCCAACTGTGGAGAAGGTAGACAATCTGCTATATTAAATACATTTTTATAGTTTTTATTAAAATATATCTAATTTTTTCACTCAAAAGAAAATCTAAAATGTTGTAGTGAAGTTGTACAAGTATGGCTGCAACCATTTGTTTTAATAATCTAATAATAATCGTTACTTTTTTTAAAAATATTGTGACATTCTACATTAAAAGGCTAATATTAAAGAAATGGTTATGGTCTATTAACATTTTGTATGATTATCATTAGAATATGTCTTGGAATTTTTGCAAAACCCAATGAGTTAGTCATGAAGTTCTCTATGGGTCTCTTAAATAGTGCTGGAATTTTGTACATTTCATATCTTGGATTGTGAAGGTTAAAAATGGAAATTAGACTCCAAGTAATATTTTTCTGACTATAAGTTTCAATAGTAAACTCTAGATCTTGCTTGTTACATTTAAGTGTCAAATACCCACAACCTATCAAAAGGTGAGACACTGTTTTACACTTTAGGTGCGTGACCAACCTAACTTGATTTAACAACCATTACAAATAAACCTCCAATCAATGACCCCCTTTTGGGAGGGAACTAACTACGTTTTTGAGGAATCAAACCCTAGTGGTGGCTATAAGTTATAACAGGTCCCTTCTTTTAGCAATCTAGTTGACCTCTTGAAATTGATAAATTTCAGTAGTAAATTTGATGACAAGTTCAAATCCATTCAAATCTCTCAGGTTACCATCCTTTGTTGTGGTTGGTGGTTGATCCACTCTCCAATCGAACATTCCAAGGAGGAGGGGGGAATCTTGTGAGATGGGAAGAGGGGGGATCCTATGATATGGGAAGAGAGGGGATCATGTGAGGTTTTCCTTCGGAACTAATTCTAGCAATACTCTAGAAAACACCCATTAACATATAATATTCTAAAGTTTCTACAAGAAAATCCAAAATGGAGAGAATCTTATGCGCCACTAGAGACAGAGATCTGGAGAAGAGCATTTCAAATCTAAAGATCATAATTGACCCAACAGTTGTGGCAGATGACATTTTAAATTTGAAATCTAAGTAATTGATCGATCTATAGATTTATAGGATCCTGCCCCTTTCAAAATACCTAATTTAGTTGGATCAACAAGAAATGGAAAATCATAAGAGGCTAAGCATCATATCTGCTAGGCCTAGGAAGAGGTAAATTCTTGATCACTTTCTCTGTGGAATATAGAGAAATGGATACTATCAATAATTTAATCAAACCTATTGCAATTCCATGAAATATATCTTAAACGTTTAAAAATATCTTCCAATCCAAGATTTTAATAATCTCTTCGATCTGAGCCTACTCTCCCACAACTGCTAATTATGGTATCATTTATGAGAATTATAGATAGTTTTATTGGAAAATACTGGACTATCAACATAAAATGTTCGGGCACAAGTTCAAACTGATATACTGAACATGAATAATATGTGATAAAATAGAATCGTGCAAAGCAAAACAAAGAATAAATTTTGGATAGGGTACAATAAAACAAATAGAAAATATCTAAGATGGTTCGATAATCTAATTAGCATGTAGAACATAAGACATTGAAATGTTAAATCCATGCTTGAACTTTATATACATTGATTTACATAACTATGCTAACTGTATCTGAGTTGTATTGTCTCCAACCTAAGAAAAATGATAGACCATATTGTTCTCTTTTTAGTATTGTTTTCTTCTGATATCTTTTCCTTGGCCCTTCCATGGACGAGGAAAGAATGACACATAGATGACGTTTTGGCCTAGAAATAACTATGATCATGTCAATGATGTAGCTGGTAATAATATTTACCAAATGATACAAGAGATGATTGTATGAACTCTTTCTAGAATGAGATCGTGTATGCTTTAATTCTCTTGCAAGGAAAGTGTAGCATGGACTTCCTGCAAAAATAGGAAAAAGAGAGAATTAATGACCTTGCTTGTAGACATTTTGGAAAAACGAAACTTTGCCATCAAGTGAATACTTGTTAAAACAGACTTGAGTAGTTGTTGGTAGTTGAGGCAAAGTATATTGGACTTGAGGACGATCCATTTTGCAGGCTTGATGATCATTAATCCTGGTTGATGCCAAATTTATAGGAATGGTGGTCTCTACAAAATTGAAGGAAATAAACCTAAAGGTGAATTTAATGAAGAAAAAAAATAAAAAAAACTATGAATAAAAGAAAAACACAATATGTAATAAAGAAAAAAAATCGAAGGAAACGAACCTAAATATCTAAACATTGCTGCCATTCTGGAGGCAGTGGAGACTCAACGTGAAGCTCAATACCAATACTTGACAAGTTCAATTTTTTTCCACCGACACCAATCTCATCACCATGTTAAAACAAACCTGAGTAGTTGTTGGCAGTGGAGGAAAACTAAAGTGGCCTTGAGGATGATCCATTTTTCAGACCTGATGATCATCAATTGTTGGTGGTGAAAAATTTATAGGAATGGTGGTATTTGCAAACTTGAAGGTTAATTCAATGCCAACAACAATGACAGGTGTAGAATCCAGATCATGGTCATTTATGGCGGCGTAAGCCTGCAGCTACACACGTATGAGGGGATATTTGCAAGTCAGGACGATAGTGCCTCGTGTTAAGTCATGATCACCACAGTTGTAGCTTGAGGGGTGGCTGATGGTGACAGTTAACAGACTTCCTATAGGAAGTCGACACTACGTGGTCATGTAAAATAATATAAATAGAAGTGATGCAATAGTTAGAAAGTTGGGATTTTAGTGGCTTTTAGTTGCTTATTATTGATTGTGTTTATGTTTTTAGGTATTTCTCCAGTAATAGTTTGTCTGTTCAATGGTAATCCATGGTGAAGGATGCCACTTTTGCTGTAATGTTGTAGAGATCAGAGCAGAGTAGACTCAGGAAGAATCTGGTAGTGATAGAGGGGTCTGTTGAGCCGCGGATCTGGGTGCTGTGTGTGCAGACCGCTAGGGGTAGAGGTAGGGTAGAAGAGCAAACCAGAGAGCATGAGAACCATAAGTTTGAGTCTTAAAGACATATCTTAACATCAGTCTGTATCCCATAGACTACAAGGTGCTGTATCCTTTTCTCATGCCAGATGAAGAGCACCTTGGTGGTTTTTCCCAGATGGGTTTCCACGCTATCTCTTGCGTTTGAATGAATGATTGATGTGGTGAATGTTTATGTGAATGGTTACTATTTTCTTTATGTATAATGTTAAAAGTTGCTTAAATCCCTGATGTTACCTTGTAATCAGTAGATGAATGACTGGAAATGCATCATTGAAATGGACATGTATATGTCAGCCTGTATGCTTCTGTTTTGAATCATGACTTGAGTGGTAGGTCCGATTGGTATGAGTCAGCTGCACTGCACAAGTTGCACCAGTTGCGAGGTGGAAAGGAATGTCAAATCGCGCCTGATGACATGTATTTGTGCTCTGTCATGCAAGACTGACTCTTTCGTCTAGTCTCCCTGTTGCCTTCGTTGATCTCCTTGGATGCGAGCCAAGGGACTATAATCCCTTGACAATCACGGAAACACGGTTTAGGCGGTTACCCATCGAAGAGATATCTTGGGTGAGACTGCGCCTACTTCGCAGGTGTTGCCAACGCTGCTTTCTTTTTCGTGCCGGTATCTTGGGTATTTGTTGGGTTAATGGGTTGCGCAGAACCTGGGTTGCGCGAGTTAGGAAAAGTTTCCAACAAATGGTTCCATTTCCAAGACCCTATTGATCAAATCAAGGGAAATGTTGTGGCACCCAACAAAGAAGGAGATAGAATACTGGTTGGATTCTAAAACACTGGCATTCGCGCAAGGACACAGTTGAGTGCAAAGAAATGGATAGATGAATATATATACTCTGACATTCATGAGATCTTCTTTGCTGAGTTCCCCATTTTACTGCATGAATGGTTATTAAGATTGGTGACTAAGCAGACCAATTTCTAGAGAAGGGAGACTGTTGAGTGGAGCGACCAGCTGGTTCATGAGGTAACCAGTGTAAGTAACCTTGTTTCTAGAGCTGTTGATTTTTGGGTTGATAGTATATTGCAAGGATATATTATTGAGTTTACAGTAGATACTATAACCTCATATAGTGAAGCTGAAAGAAATTTTTTTTGAGGACCCCGACGGAGATACTTGTTATGTATCAGTACATGGATAAAATTACTTGCCTATGAGAAGGGTATTTTGTAGTTGAGTAGTTGAGTCTTGTTCCTAGAAGGAGGCTATGTCACGAGTGACCGAATAAGAAGATGGGGAAGGGTGTGTTGAAATGTTTCGCAGCAGAATAGAACCTGAACTAGAAGTTGGAGTCCTAAGGAGTGGGAGAAGATTCAGATAAGGAAAGAGAAGGAAAACTGAAAGGGGGCGATGGAATCCTAGTTTGTTTAAAGGAAGTGAACACGAACTTCGGTCATCCGAGGACGAATGGTCTTGTGATGAAGAGGAGGACTATAGCTCGATCTTGAAAGGACCTAAATATTCTGAAGACTCCGAGGAGACATTGGCATCAGAGCACAACTACATAACACCAGCAATATCACTTGAGGTAATATCTATAGTTTCATCCTCGAAAATGACCACTAATACAGATAGCGCTAGCCCTGGAACTAGTGCTCAAGAAGGCACACCCCCTTTGAATCCTATCCCGAAAGACCCTCATGCCAACTCAATGGATGCGACAGATGTCTGATTACCCACATTTAATGGAAATGGAATGGAAGACCCCGAACAACACTGGTTCCTCTGTGAAGCTATTTGGATGGTACGTTTAGTCCATAGTGCAGACATAAAGAAGGCATAGATCATCACAACCTTAAGGGGTCATGCACTAGACTAGTTCATGAAGTTCTGCGTCACACCAGTTGGAACACCACAGAAGACCCTTGAGGAGATCCGAGCTGCAATGATCTCTAAGTTCAGGAAACCTAAATTAGAGTCGCAATGTATTACTGAGATTAAGGAGATTAAGCAGGCTCCAGCAGAAACCATGTGGGACTTTGATCAACTATTCAAGACGCTGATGGCTAAAGTAAGCTTCCAAATGTCCGATGTACATCATAAAGAATGGTTTATTACTGCGCTACTACAACACATCCGAGGGCTGTTGATGCAGCAGAAGATTGAATCACAAACAGAAGCACTGGAGTTGGCAATGAAGTTAGAGGCCTCGCCCATTGATGATGGTGCCGCCGGAATGGTACAGATCCAATTGCAACTGGCCAACCTAATGATACAAATTCAAGATATCAAGAAGGGAAAAGAAGCACAAGAAGACTTGTGGTGCACAAAATGTAGGATGGGGGGACACACTAAGGATAACGGTCCGACATTCCTTGAACTATGTCGCATCAGGTGCAAGGATTACTATGGTGTTGCATATGCCAATCAAGAGGTCATTGCAACGAAGAATGTGTATATTTGCAAAAAGTTGTAAGTACCTCTACAAACTTATTCTGTAAATTTTGTAAATTAGTAGGACACAATGAGAAAGACTGTAGAGCATACCGGCTCTTGAAAGAAAAGACAGTCGACACGTACTTAATGAAAAATGAGGGGTTCGCTCAGGATGAACAGGAGCAAGCCTCATATCAGCATGCGCAGTTCCCATCTAATCAGTACCAACAACCATACACGCTCCCGCAGCCGTACACACAACAAAACCTCTATCAGAAACACTACTAGTAGAACCACTACCCGCCACAGCAACTACACTCGCAAGGAAGGGTTGGTGAAAACTTCAGAGGAAAAGGTGGAGGAGGAGGATTTGGTAGGGGAAGAGGTCAAATTACATGCTATAACTGTGTACAATTGGGTCACTTTTCCAGAGATTGTTTAGATCCTGCAAAAATGTGTTCATATTGTAAGGGACAGGACCAATGATAATGTTGAACAATTCCCTCAGCTGATCACAAAATGGCAAGCACGAACTATCACAGGACCCAATCCTGTACCAAACTCGAACCCAAATGCAAATGTGAATGTTCAGATCATCATGGCTGAGCCGCGAGACCTGAACATCACCGTTATAACTCAAGGAGGTGCGGCAACTAGAGCAGACCAAGATAACCCGCAAAAACAACTACAGCCACAAGTGAGGCCAACGACACAGAAAAAGGAGCCACTAACCATCCATAAAAAAAAAAAATATTCTAGGACGTGGAATCAAAATTCATAAGCCCAGAAGTACCATCAACTTCCACAGAAGTCAAGGACATGCCTGAATGATTCCAACACATATTGCAGAAGAACACCCCACCAAAGGTTAGTAAGCTAAGAACCTTTTTGTCAATTTGTTTAAAACACTAATGAAAGACAAAGATGCTATTGAAGAGCTGCAAGCAATGATAGATGAGATCCTTGTACAGCCACAACTGGAGAAGAAAGTTAACCAAGTACAAAAGAAATGTAAAATCGACCGTGAATTGAGGATGAATGCGTAGATAGGTGACTATGACATGGACTATATCATCTTAGATCTGGGCTCAGATGTCAATATTTTGACATGACAAACATGGGAAAATATGGAAAAGCCGCGCTTGGACTGGTCTCCTATCTAGTTGTGACTTGCCAATCAAGTGAAATTCCTACCCATTAGCCGATTGAGCAATGTAACTGTTGATGTCGAAGGGTTGCAGACATCTACAGACTTTGAGGTCATTAACATTGTGGATGACACGAACCCTTACCCTACGCTCCTAGGAATCGAATGGGCCATAGACAATCAAACTATCATAAATTTAAAAAAAATGATTCTCTCATTTGAAGATGAGGAATTGAGGGTAGTATCACCCATCGATCCATTCGAGGGACAAAGATACGTTGAACCTGTCTATAATGAGGGGCAGGGTGACTATCTCGACTAGATCTACAATGTTACATCTATGTAGGAAGATTATACCAATCCAACAACAGATGGAAACCTAAGCTGGAAATGCGTGAGTTCATGTACATCTAATTCAGGAGAGGCTTTAGAGAATTGACAAAATATATTACACGAAGTCTCTATGAGAAGGTGTGCAAGAGTTACTAGGTCTGTGCAGCGGGTGGAGACTGAGTCAAGGGAGTTACCCAGCTATGAGAGTTTCATATACACCTTGGATATGACACCTAGACCTGCTATACCTCTAAGCATCTGTGACAATGATCCCAGCAGGTTGCGTAAATAGTTGTAATTGCTAACAAACACCCTACAATTGATGTTGCGTCTCAGAAGGAAAAAGGGAGTATAGTTGAGGAGATCTCTAAAAAAGAGGCTAATTTTCACCAATACAGCGCAACCATTCAGCAATATAGTATAACCAGAGACCCAGGAGATGATCTAATTAATATCACCGGACCAGAAGTAGAGGGCACAAGAGAGCAAGGACGAAATAGAATTTCAATTGTTCAGTTTCCCCAACCTCTGAAAATCAAACAAGTGCATATTGGATCATCAAAGAACCCAAAATTCACCAATGTCTAAAATTATTCGCATGCTGAAGCAGTTGTAAAGATCACAGATCTCCTATAGGAGTACCAAACCCTATTCCCTACCAACTGCTCAGAAAGGAGGGGAATAGTGGGAGATTTAGAAGAGATGAAAATACCCTTGCGAATACATACTAAGCCAAGTCAGCAGTGGCAACTGACATGCCATGATCAATAAATTAGGGTGAAGCCATCTAAAGAAGGAAGACTTGTCCTACAGTATGACAATAGAGTGTTCAAGAAACTAGGCAAGCTGAAGACACAGTGGGTAGGGCCATATAGTATCGTGCACATTATTGATACGGGCGCAGGAAAACCCCAGAAGATTAGATGGTACCCATGTCATGATTATGGTGAATGGAAGTTTCCTGAAACCATACTACGACACGTATAAAAAAAATGGGAGGCCAAAAGACATAACCTACTCTGCTGCAGGATTGCAGCAGAACTAGCATAATACACGACCAATGCAACATGCAGGAATCAAGTCACTATGCAAACTCAAGGAAGGGAAAGGAAACGCGGAAAGTGCGAGCAAAGAAAAAATCCAATTAAAGCACAAGACAAAGCAAGAAGTGGCGAAAGGAGGCAAAAATAGGGAATGACAAGCTGGCTAGCATTAAGCAACAGATCTCTGACAAAGATTTGGGCAGCTATGACAGCTGCGTGACATTAACTCGATTTAGTACAAGGAACAGGGCAGCGTATTTTTGGATCCCATCACCCATCCTTGCAGTAACTACCATAACTAGCCTGACAAGTACAGCCTGAAAAGATAACTACCAAATTTAATGAAGAAAGTGTTGGAAGAAGAAACCTGTGAAATTGAGTAGACCTCAAACTCCTGTCAATTGATGATTGAAGGACATCAAGGGCTATGTAAATATTTGGCTTCCCTAACAAACAGTTTGTTACGCATAGTGAAAATCAGAGCCACACCATCACAGAAGCTAAACCTTGCCAACCTTGTTCAATTACGCCGACGTCCATGGTAATTAACATTCCCAGTGAGAGTGAGGCATCAGAGGCAACTATCATCTCTGGTTTCCCCATTGATGAGGAAGTAGAAATACAATCAACCAAGGATCGACAACTACAACAATCACCAGAGCTCGACACAATGGCAAGAACAAGAAAACAACAAAGCAGACGGGATGATCATGCTACCATTCCAACCCTTGGTTCGCGTCCTGTACCAAACCCAGTTCAGAGAATGGCAGTTCCTCCAGGACCACAACAAGTAGCTGTGGCACCTGACAGAGAGCTGAGGAATCCCAGTGAGACACAACCGAGAGAGGCATCTTCACGATCATCGCTAAAGAAGAGGAAACGTAAGGCTTCGACCGCTCCAGACGAGCGAGGAAAGGCACCTTCAGGAGAGTAAGTAGAAGATGTCAGAAATGAAGGCTTGCTACCATAGATAGAACTAGAGGTAGAGAGGACTAATCCCAATTTCCCACATTACATTCAGCCAAGGAGAGTTGATGCAAGTGAGCCAGATCTCCCAAACAAGGTGGTGACTACTCTGGTAGCGCTGTGGATCCCCGTCGGCATGACCTTGCTGAATGATATCCTGCCCAAGTTGGTTGTGTTGAAGTTCCAGGACTTTGACACTCAATAGCAGGAGGGGTTGCAGATAAAAGATTGTATGGTCATGACCTAGTCTACTACAAGTGATGCCCAGGTGCTTAAGCCAAAGGATTAGGCTGATGGACTTTCCTGTGCAGGTCTAACCAACATGTTGTTCATGCCTCACTTTGGACATAGCATACAAGTCAATACATAGGTGAAGTAGTTATTGGTATGCTTCCATGGAGGATACTTATGGATGGATCAACCATATCCAGTTGATGCCGAGCTAATTGCAAGGATAACTGGACTCCCAAACGAAGGAAAAGATCTTGTGTTGTACCTGGCCAAACATGACACTAAACCCATCAAGCGGAAACATAACCTTCAGCGAGTGAGCTGGGGCTACTTGATTGGGCCCATCCAGGACAAAAGTGTGCATGTTGCCGCAAATATCTTATCCTGTAAGATGTTCCATAAGATGATACCCACGCAATGTTCGACAACGGTGGTGGAATTTGCAGACTTATGTGCACTAGGAGGAAAATTCAACTGTGAATGGTACTCGCTGAATGCGATTATAGATGATGCGATGCAGGCTCACCATAAGGAGGACCACAAATTCCACTATTCCTAGCTGCTGATCTTGATTTCGTTCACTGTGTGGGCTAACCCTCCAGGCTATGTACAAATGGATGTCCCACTATATTTCTAGGGTACAAGATACCAGAATCTCTGGGAAGATAAGGTGGACAATGATCAACATAAAGATAACAATATTGCATTCTTTATGCACATAGAGGCACTGCGTGAGGTCATCCGACAGTCCCATAGGATCCATGCTACAACTGTGCACAAGTACACCGCATTCATCAAGTTTTAGGCTGATGTACATGCTATAACCCTGCTACCAATAAAGGACCCACTCCAGCAGGTGCACCATGCAAGCTTCATGGTGATAGACGAACATGTGGATGCAATTGTTAATATGTGGCCAGAGGAATGGCGTGGCCCACTAGCAGAACCGCTTCCTGAAGAGAAAAACAGAGAGGAACCACCGCTTCACCAAGTTAATGGTGAAGAGCATGAAGGCGACAATACCCAAGATAATACGTCATAGGAACACATCGAGGATGATGATGGCATGGATTACTCAGACCATCATCCATCCGAGCGCCCGCCAAGTCAAGATCAGGCATAGACGCAAACGTGTAGATAGCTAGAATAGGGTCAATCATCACGGAAGAAGCAGAAAGCCAACAGAACGATGAACACAAGCACATTTACTGAATATGATCTACAAGAACTTGCCGACGCTATTGCTAAAGTTGCACAAGATAACCTCGATAGTCTGAAGATGTAGCAAGTAAACATTGCTACCCAAGTTGAGGGCCATCTCAACAAGTTGATCGAGGCCATCTAGGATGTCAAAGCCACAGTAGAGGCTGATACATATGGAGTTGATCCCAGTATCCCATTGGTTACACTAGCATTGGAACCACCAATCACAGTGGTGATTCAGAGGCAGGCACTAGAGCTAGACGCAGAAACAAGTGCAGGACCTGATGATAATAGCGTGCAGATAGACTTCTCCAAGATAGCCTTGGAGGAAGTCTATAGCATTCAGCAGGAAGCTGCGTGCGAAATTCGGCTAAGGGAAAATGTTGTTTCTTAACAGGAAGCAAAGTAGTAAAGGAATGCCAAGCTGCACAAGGCCTTGTTGAAGGAAAAAGAGCAGGAACTGCAGGAACACATCACCCTTATTGCTGAGAAAGAGTAGGAAATATTGGCATGTGAGAAGAACCGCATTGCATTGGTGGACTCTATCAAGAATGCCATTGTAGCATTCTCACCAGGAGTAGAGCAAGAAGATGAAGCCTCCCTGGCTAAATTCGCTAGGCTCATGAATATTACGCAGGATCTTTGGCAGTAAGTGGAAGATATACAAACTAGGCAGATACCAAGCACACCCCCAGAGGTGCTTGTGGAAAGAAGAAGAGAAGCATCTGAAGCTGCTGAGAAAATAAAAGAAGGTGAGGCACTCTGCGCCAAGGCCGCAGATGCTGTTGAGACCATTTCGGGAGCATTGCTCGAAGATGACACAATTGAGAAAATAAGGCAGAGTGCGTGAGAGGCAGATGAGAAAATCAGTGCTATAAAGGTGGAAATGCAGAAGCTACCCCTCCAACAGAAGGTCATTAAAAATGTAGAGATCAAAAGGCTAAGAAAATAAGTGCAGACCCTTCGCAAATAAGAAAAATATAGGGAAGCTGAGGTTGAGACATTCCAGTCGGAAGCTGAGTAGCTCACAGACCAGATTCAGCCGGTACAACAGAAACTTCAAGGGATAGTGCAATCGAACAAGTGATGGAATCGTTTGAACATGTCCATTTCGACCGTGTAAAGCAGTTGGACGCACAAGCAAAGGAAGCTGTGAAGGAAGTTGCTAAGGTTGAAATAATGGTGCAGACATTTCAAGACAAGGTCCGTACTGCTGCGTAGCCTGCACCGACACAAGTAACTTAAAATAGTGCAACAAAATAAGGCAGAGAGGTGCGCAACCAAAGCAAAAAAAAAAAGTGT
Source organism: Pseudotsuga menziesii (assembly GCA_001517045.1). NCBI lineage: Eukaryota > Viridiplantae > Streptophyta > Pinopsida > Pinales > Pinaceae > Pseudotsuga > Pseudotsuga menziesii. Next base: position 39,663 of record LPNX011034749.1, on the reverse strand, counting down.
TTCAAAAGGTGCCGCGCAGATTGTGCCTCTTCATATGTCCCTTGCTTTGTGGCTCGGGACGGGCCATAGGTGAGTGTTGGGGGCCTGTTGGCCCCGGAAAGGAGTATAAGGAAGAAGTTCACGCACACAACCAAAGAAGATGCATCGCACGTGTGATAGAAACAAAGGAAGATCGCGAAGGAAGCAAAGGACCAGCGTAGGAAGAATAGAGAGGTGCGCGGTGAAGGAAAGGGAAGCGTAGAGGCGTGCAAATGATAATGGCCGGAAAGCGCTAGGCTTAGAATCCAGATCATGGCTGTTTATGGTAGCGTAAGCCTATAGCTATGCACTTATGAGGGGATATTTGTAAGTCAGGCCGATAGTGCCTCGTGTCAAGTCATGATCACCACAACTATAGCTTGAGGGGCGGCTGATGGTGATAGTTAACAGACTGCCTATAGGTAGTCGACCTTGTGTGGTCATGTAAAATAGTATAAATAGGAGGGATGCAATAGTTAGAAGGTTGGGATTTTAGTGGCTTATTATTGATTGTGTTTATGTTTTTAGGAAGTTCTCCAGTAATAGTTTGTTTGTTCAGTGGTAATCCATGGTGAAGGATGCCACTTTTGCTGTAATGTTGTAGAGATTAGAGAAGAGAAGACTCAGGAAGAGTCTGGTAGCGATAGAGGGGGCTCTTGAGCCGCAGATCTGGCTGTTGTGTGCATAGACAACTAGGGGTAGAGGTAGGGTAGAAGAGCAAACCAGAGAGCATGAGAATGATAATTCTGAGTCTTAAAGACATATCTTAACATCAGTCTGCATCTCGCAGACTGCAAGGTGCTGTATCCTTTTCTCATTCCAGATGAAGAGCACCTTGGTGGTTTTTCCCAGATGGGTTTCCATGTTATCTCTTGCGTTTGAATGAATGATTGATGTGGTGAATGTTTATGTGAATGGTTACTATTTTCTTTATGTATAATGTTAAAAGTTGCTTAAATCCCTGATGTTACCCTGTAATTAGTAGATGAATGATTGGAAAGGCATCACTGAAATGGACATGTATATGTTGGCCTGTATGCTTCTGTTTTGAATCACGACTTGAGTGGTAGGTCTGACTGGTATGATTCAGCTACGCCGCACAAGTTGCGCTAGTTGCGAGGTGGAAAGGAAGGTCAAATCGTGAGTGATGACATGTATTTGTGCTCAGTCGCACAAGACTAACTCCTCTGTCTAGTCTTCCTGTTGCCTTCATTGAGCTCCTTGGCTATGAGCGAAGGGACTATAATCCCTCGACAATCACGGAAACATGGTTCTGGCAGTTACCCATTGAAGAGATATCTCGGGTGAGACTGCACCTGCTTCGCAGGTGTTTCGGATGGGGCTTGCTCTGTTGGGCCGGTATCTCGTGTATTTCTTGGGTTAACGGGCTACGTAGAACCTGGGTCGCGTGAGTTAGGAAAAGTGGCCAACAAGCCTCTAGTAATAACCCATGAAATATAAAGTATGTTAGGCTAGGTCTTCCAATTAAGTGTTTGTAATTACAACCAATAATTAAAAGAAAAATAAACATAGAAGTAAAATATTTATATAATTATAATATAACAAACATTATAATCTTGGTTGCCTCTTTCCATCCCGTGAGTAAAATACATTTACCATGGCTATCTACTATGAGTAAAATACATTTATGTACCGATTTCCCCCTTGTTATTTTTGTTTTTCTATATCACCAATCAAACAACTTGAGATTTACATAATACCTAACACACTAGTAGTTAGGTAGACAAATTTGACCATCAATCTCAACTTTTGATGGTTTTCATGTGCGATGTGCATGGGCCTGCCTCCTCCTATACTCATAAATATTTGTAAATAAATGAGTAAGCTCAACCAAGTTATGAGACTGAATAGAAACCATAGATGTTGTGGATGGATTCCGAGACAAGACAATCTCATACCCATCACCATATGAGTTCATTCCTTCTGCCATCAAATTCCAAAACATGGCTCCTCCACCTGCTCCTTCCCTACTAGCAGAAACATACACATGTCTATATGCCATATCAATTAAATTGTTTCTCTCACCTAAGCCAAAACCAAGGTCTTTGTAAGATTTTCCAAACTTTGCAAACAAAATTGGTTTCTTCAATATTATGCTTCCATCTTCAAGATGGCTCTCTATCCAGCTATGAAAAAATGAAAGTTGGGTCTCCTCATATGATCCGACAAGCCTTTAAAGTTCAAATATATTAGTACAAGCTCAAGAAGTAGGTCGCATAAGTAGAGTATATGGTAGCTAGATTTTGTAGGTGTGAGGCCATCTATATTCATAGTTTTATAGTAGTGATGATTGATTATATGTTGGAGCCTATAGTGATATACTATGAAAGGGTTTTCTCAGTCTTGAAGAATCCAATGCTTAAACACACTCCTATCTGAGTCTCTATATAATACTTTGAATTGTAAGAGCCACTTCTTTTAAACTATGTAGCAGGTAGAAAGATGAAGTGATTTTTGAACCCTTTAAAGTCATCAAGAGTCGTAAATGATATAAATGGATATGTGAAAAGAGACCTTCATAGGAAACATACCTTACTATGACCTCATAGAAGGTTTTCCATTGTGGCTTTAATAACTTGGCAAGAACACCATACTTAAGATTTGAATCAACTGGTAATGGAAGAAGAAACGATTCACATTTATTCTTGTTGATTTTCCTCATTTAAACCAACGCTTTCCAGTTTGGGGAATTTTTTGAGGCCTAAGCAATTATATCTTCATTTACAATCAGTTGAATATTCCCAATATGAGCTATACCCTTTTTGAAAATCATGGCAAACTTCCTGGTTATTTCGGCATGGTAACCACTTAAAAGAACCCTAGCCTATCGTCTTGAATAAAGCATCTACCTACGGGTTTTCTTTTATCATTTCAAGTCCTGAAAACTCAAAGTGATTGAGGGGTGCCATTTCCCCAATGTGAAAATTCTGAACATAGGTTAATGTTAAGGTGATTGTGATCATAAAAGGAAATGGAATCCAAGAGGAAAATAAAAGGAAATTGAATCCAAGAGGAAAACATCAGTCTAATAGTCCAACGTCCTCCAGGTTCTCTCGTAACCACAAAACCCCTAGATTTTGTCATGCTAGACATTGTTTTTAGGCACTTTTTAGGATGATGAGATCAAGTGACTCGATCTAGGTCATTAAAACCTTAATAGTATTGACATTCAATTTCGACCATTAATGTACTTGTCCTTTGGTATACTTAATGACCATTAAAATGGTCCTTTGGTATACTAAATGAGGTAAATTAGTTATGTAGAGAATGAAGTTATGATATCATATAAGAATGGTAAACATAAATGATATTCAATATATTCATCGATATGATGAAATGACACAATGAAATCTTTTGCATGCTAATCAACAAGTGTCGAATGATGAAATGACTGTTGTTTGAATCTAAGCTAGGATAGAGAACACGTGTTAATTGAATGATTTCAACTTGTATGAATGCCATAATAGTTAGGTTAAGATTGAAATGGAAGTTTGAAATAATTTTAAGCATAACACTCAACATGAATGATTTTAAACATAATTTCAATTTGCATCTTTGTCATATTCATTAGGGTAATGATCGAATGATAGGTGAATGATTTTAAACATAATTTCAATTTGCATCTTTGTCATATTCACATTAGAGTAAATTTCAACACAAAATGGGCCTCCTAAAAAGAATTAATAAAATAATAGTTAAAATAATAAAATAATATTTATTAATTTTGGAGGAAGAAAAGAAAAAAACTACTTTTTTGTTTGTATTTTTGACATATCTTCCCATGTTTTTACTCAAATTTTGATCGGGAGAGCTCATTGGATGTGGAATGAAATTTTGCATCCAACAAGTACCCACTCGACATACTTTTGATGAACTCCGTTGACCCAAAAACAAGAAATACCTGAAAAAAACGTGATGATGATGTCATCGTCACATTTTTTCAGCTATTTCTTGTTTTTGGGATAGAGGGGTCCATAAAAAGTATGTCAAGTGGGTACTTCTTGGATGCGGAATTTAATTCTGCATCCAACGAGCTCTCCCGATCTAAATTTGAGTAAAAACAAGGAGAGATATGTCGAAAATACAAACAAAAAAAGTAGTTTTTTTTATGATATCTATCCCCAAATTTATATTAAAAAAGTGTTTAAGACCTATACGGTATTTCAAATTTAAAGCAATTTCATTGGCTAACACATGATGACATGGAATTTGAATCAAAGTTAAAAGGCCCATTTTGAGTTGAAATTTCCTCTAATTTAGGGCAATGATCGAATGCTAGGTTCATTTAGGTATAGTTATCCTTAATGTTTAGGCGTATCTTAAATAATTTTCATGTCTATTTTAAACAAATTATCATTCATATATAAAACATGAAGTAAATTATTAACCTTTTGCCTCATCATTAAAAGTAATTAAAACCCTAAATAAAATTAAAAATATTAAAATCATGAAAAAATTATCTAGAATGATAAGATTCAAGACCAGGTATTCAAAACTCATAAAAGCAAATCATAATCAAAATCTAATTCATTATATATGAAAATTAATTTAGCAGTTGCAAAATCTAATTAATTCATAATAATACTCTTGCAAATGATTTTGTAATGAAATAAATATTTCAAGATTAAGAGTACCTTCCGAATCACATATTCTGAAAGCACTCTCTATAAATTTTCCAAGAATTCATAAAGAAGAATGTTTTCTTAATTCATTCCAATCCGCCAAAGTACTCATTGAATCATTACTATTGAAATTTGACAATGTTGTCGTAAAACCCAAATAATTGAATTCTTTCAAAGTGAGATGTACAATCGAATCAGCAAAGGTCAAAGAAGAGCATACACGTGTTATTTAACCAGTAGGAGGCAAAAAGACTCAAACGATAGAATATTAATTTTTCGACATAAATACTCAGTAAAAATATATGATAAAAAGAAATGATCATAAAGTCGCAAAGTCATCAAATCAAGGAAACTAGAAACATTAACCTGAAGAGATCAAGGGAAAAATACTCGTGAGAATAAATAACTAGCAAATTGTTTTTCATAAAAACCAAAACAACCAACCCAAAGAGTAAAGGATCACATAATTACCCTTTCAAACCAAGCAAGGAAAACCAAATCTAAATACTTACAAAATTCTAATGGGTGTCCCCTTTCATTTTTGAAAAATCAAGGGAAGTTGTTGGGGTGCCAACATGTATCTCATCAAAGAATCATGAAAGTGCTTGTACATCCAAGTAAGTAGATCATCATGTGGCACATACACACAAGCATCAAGTATTATATCATATTTTCCCCATTGACATAGGTGAGGATCCTATGTCCCATAATGCTGCTCCAAAAAGATAGAATGTGCATCAAGATAATCAGCCATGTTTTCTTTCATCCAAGAAGTGAATTAAGAACCTCCACCAAAATTTGAACCAAATAAGGAGAGAAGAAAACACGAAGAATTCAAGTGGCTCAAATTATTTTCATCAATACACCCATGAATATGTATATCATCATGAAATAACAGAGGATGTTATTGCCAACAATAATGTTCTTCAATCATATATCTCTTCACCCAAGTGTGGGATGAAGTTCCTCCAACATCAAATAGACTAGGCAAGGAGCAAGGAAAATAATGAGTCTCCAAGTAACTCAAGTGAATACCATAGGTTCATCCATGTATATTTGTATCATAATAATGTAACAAGGGATGCTGTTGAAAATGTAAAGAATATGGTTCTCTAATAATTTCATGATCAAAAGGAGATATATAAAGTCCATACTCTTCATGTGGAACCATAAAAAATAAACCTTTCACCCATACTTCATTAGGATGAATGCTGCAAAATTTGAAAGTCTAGGATGTAGGAGAAAGAACCAACTCACCCAAATTATTATAAAGTGAAAAATGTTCATCATGTGAAGGCTCCATAAGGATAGGAACATGCAGCTCCCTAAAAAATGCAAAACTTTCCCCATAGGTTGGTTCCAAGGTAGTGGAATCATGCACTTCTTCAAAACATGTGCACCCATATTCAAGAGGAAACTCGAGTTCCTCTTCCACCACAACTAGTGATTAGCTCTCATCAATATCATCTTCAAACACATCAAGAACCTGCAATTTTTCATGTCACCTCATGATCCATCATGTCATGAGAATCCTCCAAGCAATATACCATATGACAATATCAAACATAGGAGGAAGAACACGTATCTTGCAACCTCTCAAGAATTTGCTCATTTTGAATTTTGAGCTTATGAATATCTTCATTAGTCTTCAAGTAGGATTCATGCAACCATTCAGTAAGCTCAATGACATTTTTTATATCAAAAGGAAAAGACATTAAATTACATTTGATGTTGCACATTGCTCTTTGAATCTTCTCCATGTCTTCAAGGAAGGATGGCTCCTCCAATGAAGAAAATTTCAAACAAGAATTTGATACCAATGCTTTAGTGTCATGGAGTATGCTAAGGGCATCTTGGATATCCCTTTCACTCATATTAAAGACCCTTCAATGATGGATGGTTCATGAGACCAAACTTACTCTTCTTCTTTCTACTTGATTTGATCAATTATTGAAGCTAAAGTGGTGATGGGGAAGTTGATCTTGGTTCTTCATTATCTGTCACAAGGTATTCATCTTCATGCTTATGATAACCTTGTATTGTAGCAACATTTTCCAATATTATATCTATGTCACCAACATAGATTTGTGAGCACCCATCAGCAGGTACTCCTTCAAAGTTCAAGCATCCATTGGTAGATGCCCGTTGGTCCATGTCCATAGTAGAATGTGTTTTAGAACGACATTAAATAGTTTCAAGGTACTCTTCTTCATTCTCATGTGATGTTTCCTCATATTTTCAAAGTCATTTGGGAGTGAATTTCGATCCTCTTGATGTAATGATTTTTCTTCTTCACCACCCACAGAAATTGGTAGCTCCTTGGTCTCCTCCATACTTGTGCATTGCCGATTATTCCTTAATGTGTTCTCATTTTCCTTCTTGTAAAAAAATCCATAATTTAGAATATACTCTTGGAAATAATACCTTTCACTAATATCCCATCTCAAAGTTTGATACCTCTAGTAGAATGCTTCGATATCTTTGGTTGTAATTCTTTCTTCCCTTAGCGGGGGAGGAAGGAAAGTGGGCTTGGTGGGTCGATTATGAAACCAATACATCTATGCAAATTTTTATTCAATAGATGGTATTGATTCATAGGTTCAAGGACCATTATTTTATACCACTGTAATGTCCCTTTTTGGAAATTTTGAAGAAATGCACAAATTGGGAAAAATTCAAGATTAACTAGTTATGACTCTAGAGGGCTCCAACTTTCACCAAATGGTCCCGAATTTGAAAGGATATGGTATGGTGAGTCTTAAAAAATCCCAATGTTTTTTATGGATACTTTTTATCAGACTTTATACCTCTGCAAAATTGTTTGGGGCTAATGACAAAAAAGATCGAAATTACTAGGAAATTGTGTTCAAATCCCCCCAATGGTGATGGCCAAACTAGCTCTCCAAATCAAGTATGACCATCCCAAATTTAAGAATAGAGTATGGGAATGAGTATCAGACATCAGTGAATGTAATTATATTTTTTTATTAATTTCTTCAAATGGATTATGTTCTGCAACATTTGTAGGGTAACTTTCATAGAAATTGCCTAAGGGAAATTTGCATTACTAGCTAGACTTTGACATAGGAAAGGTAGAACATATGGTTCTGAGAGTAATATGAAACATGGTGGTAATATATGGAATAAAAATACCAATTCCAACAGAATAAAAATCGAAGGAAAACCCTCACACAAATCTTATACAATACTCCTCCAGGATTGAAGCCAAAATCATGGAAACTAGTGATTCAATGGCATGGGAATGCAAGCTTTTCACATAGGAGTTTCTTGGATTTCGACCCATATAGGTTATGGAAATGAAATTACAGAGTAATACATCATATGTGGCTATAAAAAAATCTTCAAACTTGTAGAATATCTTGCATACAAATCTGGTATAAAACTACTTCAAGATTGAAGCCAAAATCCATGAATACTAGTGATACAAGGGCATGAGTATGCAAGCTTTTCATACATGTATTTTTTATATTTCTACTTACAGATCACGTGGAAATAAAATTAAAGAGACATACATCATATATTTCTTCCCCATAATTATAAAACTTCTATAAATTTCCTCATACAAATATGATATAAAGCTACTTCAGTATTGAAGCCAAATCCATGAAAAATGATTATTCAAGAGCATGGGGAATGCAAGCCTTTCATACATATATTTATGATATTTAGAATTACAGAGTATATGTATATGATATTACATAGCCATGAATCATGTATCAAATCTTGGGAATCAAATATCCTCAGCAAGGTGCAAGAATCACTCCAACAAGTGCGTCATCAAATGAGAGTGTGGGGGAATGGAGAAGAAGGAATGAGAGAATGGGGAGATATATGAGAATTAGAATGTATGTACCTTCAACCTGAAAATAAAAAATCCTTCATTAATCTCCCATGATAGGTCTGAATGGCCTGTCCATAAACTAACTTGCAAAGGAATCCAACTTCCTCGAAATTGGTTCACAAGCAGGGAGAGTGAACACTCACCATGCAATGGACAAGAAAAATCTCTCCAAAATTCCAAAGGCCAATTAAAAAAAGATAAAAAATATTCTCATTCCTCATGAAATCCTTTTATTAACTTCATGAGGCCTCATAAGGTCTAATTTCCCTTCATGATATTCCTCCAACTCATCTTAGTGGTTTAGTAACTCTCATGACACTTGTCTTCCTCTTCATGCTCCAATTATTTCCCCAATTCGAATGGATGCCTATAACTCCCAAATTCAACCTCTTGGTGTATGTTTTTATCCCTGAAATTTCATATTTTTCATATTTCAACAATCATGTTTGAATTTGTCATACTTGTCATAGAATCTTCCATCATTTGTTGTCATAGAGTACATAGAATCTCCTTCGAAATGGCACACCTTGTCTTCTAGTATCTTTCTCTTCCATGGGAGTGAATATACTTTACCAATTATATCTCCTTATCTCATTATATGATATTTTACAAACCATAACCATCCAATAATGTTACATTACCCATTTCTTTAAATTTGGATGAATATCATGCCAAGTGTGCGGGGAATCTAGTCACCCAAAGGCTCCACAAGCTTCCAAGTGTCTTCATGAACTCATGTCACCTTATTTTATTATAATTTATCATTTATGTGACCCAATTAAATGTTAATATAGTAAAATAAAGTCCTTTTGGGTCCCATAGCCGCTTATTACAAAATTTATGTCTCCATCTCAACCTAGGGAACTAGTAGGTTGGTGAAACATTATTTGCAAATAGTCTTATTTCAAAATTATTTATGTGGGGACATGACACTAATCCTATGATGATTTGGTACCACCTAAGTGGGTATCCCATCACACATACATTAGAGATGTTTATGAAGGGGATTTTAGTTGAATATTTGAATATTTTTCATTTGGTATTTGTAAAAGATGCATTTTTAGGAAGCATTATCTAATTCCTTTCACAAAAGGTGGTGTTTAGAGAGCCCAAAAATGATTGGATATTGTCAATAGCGATATTTTTTAACCATGCAAACCTTGTCACATTGTGGCGCTAAATATTTTCTAACATTTACTGATGATTTTTTAAAAATGCATTTTGAAAGGGTCAAGGGAATCTATTAAAGAGGTCAAGGTGTGACATCAGTGGTGTATATGTCTCTAACTTATTCAATGCACTATGTGAATAGAACGGTATTAATATTGACATTCCATGGACTATATATCATGCATTTTCATTATGGTATTGTGGAATGGAATATTAGGGAAATGCACGTCAAGAATGTTTTGTTTGCAAATATGTTCTCAGTTAACATAGTCACAATAGCAACATATGTTCAAAGGAAATTTCCCATTACAATAATATAGTTGAATATTGCTTGTAAGGCATAGAATGGGAAGAAGCTAAAAATTGTTCATTTGAATTTGTTTAAGTACTTCCATACTTATGCATCTTCATGATGCAAATTGAAAGAATCCAAATTAAAAAATATTGAAGTGCATCATAGTTTGATTATGATAGCAATTTAGGGTTATATATAATCTCTATGATAATGAATAAAAAACTTATTGAGAGTGTTGGTTCTTCTTGAAGTGTCAAAATCGATATGAAGATTCAACAACCATATGTTTCTTAGATATAAAAACTTGTTAATCAAGAGGGTGTTTAAGTTGTATAAGAGCTACAACAAGAAAAAGAAAAGTGTACTGAAAATGAAAATATTAAATCTCAACAACAAATCATTGGTAAATAATGTTGTGACAATAACTATAATATATGTTGGAATATACATAGTTAAATTTTAAATGAGTTACATACAATATGTATATCTCAACATATATCACATTTAATGCTACATTTCTTGACTGATAAGAAACATAGGTGTCTTCCTCTAGCCAAGAATCCAAGGAGAGCCTAGCCAGATGAACTAGTGCAATAAGCTTAGCTAGCCAATAAACTAATCCAAGGATTGAGGGCACTACTCCCTTGAGGATTCATCTTTCCAACTAACCTAGAGATTAAGGGGTGTTGATCACTTGAGAGTGCTATCTTTTAGAATCTAGGGGCATCTACATTATTTAATTATTTGTTGTATCGGTTAGTTAGCTAAGGAATCATTTTCAAACCTTGAGTGATGTTCATGTGCATATTATATTTTTTCCAACTTTGGCTAACGTGTATCCTTATACTAAGTTTTTGGACTTGGAGAGCTATGCAAACATATAAGAAGGAATCCACTGGACTCATTAATAAAGTTGAAGAAGATGTTGTGATCTACTTTAATTTATGGGTTCTCATGCTTTATCTCTTGTTTGGATCAACTACAACCTTTTTCTTTGTTTCTATCTTTGGTTTGTTTTCTAGTAGGGTTTTTTCTTATCATTATGTATCATAGAAGTAAGATTTCATCCTCCTTTTCACTCAAATGTTAGGGTCATCTCCACCCTACACACAACATTATCTTATTTAGTGTAGATGTATCAGGTTAATTTAGGTTCTTCACTACAAACAAAGCCATGTGATGAGCGTCTCTTTTAGATTCCTTTTTGGTGCCCACCATCACTTTTAGTGCATTTTTCATCATTTTTTGGACAAAGTGGATGCTTTTCCACGTGATGGTGCTTTTAATGGCGTTATTTGCGTTCTTTTTTAAAAGTGGGCACTATTTTGGACCTTAATTAGTGTCCCAATTAGCATCCCAATTAGCGTCCCAATTAGCGTCCCAATTATCATCCCGATTAGAGTCCCAATTAACATCCCAATTAGCGTCCCAAGTTAAAATTTGGCGCTATTTTGGACAGATCATTAGTGTCCCAATTATCGTCCCAATTAGCATCCAAATTTATGTCCCATGTAGCATCTCAATTAGCATCCCAATCAGCGTCCCAATTTATAGTTCCACTAAGCATCACAATTAGCATTCCAATTAACGTCCCAATTATCGTCCAAAAAAGCATCCCATATAACGCCCATAATAGCCTCCAAAAAAACATCTGGAATAACACTAGGAATTGCTCTAGGTTTAGAGCTAGGATTTGTGTTTAGAAAATGTCTGACATAATGCCATATTTATCGATGTCAATGTCCGTGATCAATTTCAGTGTCAATGTCAATTATCATGATTCATGTGATAGTACTTTTGGATATTGATTTATCATAGTGGAACCTAAATGATTATTGTTGCCGCCTTTCACACACCTGGGTCACGTGGCAGAAATCTTCAAGCCACTCGGTGTGTCCTTGGGGGCAAGTTTCGAGTCAAGGCTGTCACCTTGTTCTTGACTCCTCCGTTTAGGCTCAACTCCTAACGGAGCCAATGGGGGTAGACCCTATTAAGTTACTAAGGAAAAATTATTTAGTATGGTGATGTTAAACTGAATGAGTTACTTAGGAGTTTGAAATTTAACCATAAACAACCATAGATGACAAGATACAAAAAGAGCGCACGAAAGCACAATGCTGAGACACAATATATATATATAGCAAGAAAATAACCAGTGCCTTAAAATGGAGTCAAAATATAATCAATGTACTTGCATGTGCTTGGAGTGAATTTTTTGCGATTGCCTCTTGGTACGTTTTAAGTTAATGGGAAATATGAGATGATTAAAATTAGGCGAAAGGGGGGGGGGGGGACTCTAGATATACTCGGGAGTACTTGGAGTATGTCCAAAACTAAACCGTCACGGCTACCCGTAAGGAATATGTGGGCTGAATGGAGTCTCTGATGATATTGTTCATAATGCACCCATAGGTGTAACAGAGATCGGCGCCCCGAGGTCACTTTTCAAGAGTTCCCGCTTCCTTTGGGTATTTTGCCACCGTAATGATTTGATCTAGCTGTTGGATTTTCACCTAATGGTTTGTCAATTTGGGAGAGTGAATCCTAATTATTCTAGTCACTCAAATGATTTTGATATAGCTTTACTGATCGGACGAACCGCAACCAAGTGCAGAGCATACACACCGGAGTCTTGTCAATTTTAGTAAATTTTGAGATGGGTGTTCTTGTTAAAAAAGAAATCCCTCCAGGAACCTCTTTCGATCTAAGTGGATCTCAATCGGGGAATCAAGGAGGGGTTAATTTTATTAAAATTGAAGAAATAGTTGATGAAAAAGAAAACCAAGATACACAATGCCAGTTCTCTAATTAGTCCTACCATGCATCTCTTTCCCCTTTCGGGTCAATCAAAAAGTCGTGGGGTAAGTATTAAATTACTTTGAAACCTTAGATATGGAATATGGAATTGATAATAAATCAAAGTATACTACCTTTCAAATTAGAACTACACTATATTGCAAAAAAAAAGGAACGAAAAGCAAAAAAAGACATAGACGTAAATCCCCCCAGGGGGGATGGTGAATAGGATCGAAAGAGCCTATTCGAAAGGACCTTTTCTTTTTATTAGCAGTGATTTACAATATCAGAAAATTGAAATTGATGCACTTTGGTCCTTGTTATCTGGGATCCAAAGGCTTACAACAAGCTTGTAACATGCTAGAATTAAAACACAGCGGTGGGGGAAGCTTCCGGGAAGCTCTGGTTTGTCCAAGAGTCGAAAATTGGGTAGAGTCTCCTTCTCTTTTTTGTTATACCTGCTAAAAAATAGTGTGCAATTAAAATAAAATGTTCCCAAACACACTTTAAAAGTGTTTTGGGTCACCACACTAGTTACCGAAAAAAAACTAAGTAAAAATTTGTTAAGTTGGGGTAATCTAGTTTTGCAAAAAAAGGAACCAAGGAAAGCAAGCTTTCCTAGGGATCTTGGCTTGCTGTTTGGGTAGCCAATGAGATGTGCACTTTTATTGCAGAATATGAAACTTTAAAGTACAACAAAGGAAACTACCTTAAAAGCAAGCTACAAATTTTCTTTACAATGCTTGCAAAAAAGAGGATAATTTCAGCTAGATCTCTTAAAATATGACTTTATATGCAAAACAAAACTGAGATCTAAACTTAAGAAAGGATCTTACTAACTAGATCTATATGTAATTTTCTTTGTGATACAGATCTAAGCAATAAGATTCTTTAAAAGTAACCAATTTGAAGAGAAATTAAGATTTTGAAGGAGGAAGAGAGAGAAAGAGTGTTGGAAGCTTGGGAATGTTGGGCTTTGGAGTCTATTTTGGTGGAACACCAAGGGACTATGTCATTGAGAAGATCTTGAAGATGAGGAAGATGCAAACCAGCTCAACCTCTTCTACAAGCGATATCACCTGCAACTTAGAAATCCTTACACAAATAGATGGTTAAAACATAGGTGCTGCTGGAAGAGATAATTGGAAAGCATGCAATTAAACTTAAAATACATACAACTCCAATAGATATGAAACAAGCAGCAGTAAGAGCATAAATCAAACTAGAATAAACTCTTACCCTAACAGAAGGGAGCTCTCTCCTTCAAGGCCAACAATTAACCAGCAAAAGCAGTGATAAATAACACAGATTATACCTCATAAGCATTTGACAATCACCATCCACACATGAAGACAATTACACCATAGATCTTGCCTCCAAAGCTTCTTTATCCCAGAATAATAAACAATACAATACAAGAGCAACAACACCTCAATACCAGTTCTAACTAGCTTGGAAGAGGATGCTTGTGCTTTGATTTATACAAAAACCAGGAGATCCAGCCTAGGGGGGCACAAATCCCAAGGAGATAGATCAAATCAGCTGATGGAGAGTCAATCAATGCAGATCTGAAGCTGAACTGAGCCTACTTGTCAATCAGGGGCTTGATTTAGCTGACACATCAACCCATAAACCGACACATCAGTCCATAGAGCTCCTAGGAGAGCCCACACGTGTGGACGAGAGAGAGAGGGCACAATTCCCCCTAAAGGCTACTGAAGATCAACTATGGATCTAATTTGATCACCTCCTTCAGTCAAGGATTTGTCAGATCCAGTCAATCTGGTTTAGATCTGACTGATTTCAATCAAATCGACTGAGAATCCACTGATCTATTGTTTTTGGATTTGCTCCATTATTCACCAATTTATTAATTAAAATAATCAATAAATGATTTTTTGGGGCTTTCTAACTTGAGTGATGAAAAATCACTCAAAACTAGGAAATAGTGGGTCCATGGGTTTACATGGTGCTCTTAGCTTGAAAATGAGCACCTACATGACTGAAATTGATTATTTGCCCCACTTTTATTACAAAATCAATTTTTCCAATTAAACTATTAAAAAATAGCCTAAGTTTTGGAAAAATTAAATTTTAATAAAAAACACTGAAAAAATTTAAAAAATAAAAAAGTTGAAAAAACCTAGGGGGACTTAGACATGTTCATATGACTCGACCATGATGCCTAGCATGTTTATACATTGACACATAGACTTTAATAACCTCAATAGGCCTAAATGCCAAGCTGACCACCCCAACTTTGGAGGTATGGAGTGAAAAACTCAGAAATTATTAGTCGTTTATTCAAAAACCAATAATAACCAAGGGAAAAAACACCCTAGGCTGATCGGATTGACAAATAAAGTCTAAGAGACTGATTCTTTTACAGACACTATCATGCTAGAACATTTATTACAATTCCCCCATGGGGTATGAACATGTGATATAGTACAACAAAGCTCCCCAGAAGCAAGACTGAAGGTTCTATGAAGTCCAAACAAGTTATCCTTGTCCCGTTCACCAGGCTCACTTGATAAAAAACCACTAAGTACAACTTAGGTGGTAACAATTGTAATCATGGCATTTTTGGATATTGATTAATCCTAATGAGGGGCAAATTACCTTATTGTCACCTAAATTGCTCTAATGGCATTTGAGTGTCCCCAACAACATTTGATAGACCCTAATGACATCTGATTGGCCTTAACAATATGACGATGATGCATTACGATACTTATGATGGAGTGTATGGATATGATTTGATAAGTATAAGCCTATATCATCCATTCCTGTGAGGTAGTAGGGTTCCTTGCTCAGTATTATTGCAATTATATTGATGATGAATATGATGACGACAATGATGTTGATTTATTGTATGATGATGATTACGATGTGGATGTCAACAATGATTATGCATGTGGTAGAACTTTTGGATCCTAATTGATTCTAATGGCACCTAAATGTCTATAGCGACATCATATCCATTGTCATTCATGCCATTCTCATTGTCATTATAATCATCATTGTAATTCTCCATGACATTACTAACATTTCCCCATATCCCTTATAATCCTAATGATGAAAAAACTTCCAAGTAGGTGCCAAATTAGGTGCACTTAGGAACTATAATAGCATCCCAAATCAATTAAAATTAAATTCTCATTATCATGTTAGGTTGTCTATGTGCAAAACGAGGCATATTCTATCAATATTGTGATAAAATGGATGCAAATTGAGTATGCTTTAGTATCCCAAAACAATTACATTTATATTCTCCTTGTGCTAGCTTGTCTAGGTGCAAAACTAAGCGCATTTTATCAGGATAGTATTAAAGTGGATGCAAATTGCGCCCACTTTAGCATCCCAAATCAATAACAGTTAAATTCTCCTTGTGCTAGTTTTTCTAGGTGCAAATATAGGGTAATTATATTGGGATGTGCTAAAGTGGACACAAATTGCATCCATGTTAGCATCCCAAATAAAATACATTTAAATTCTCCTTGTGCTAGGTTGTCTAGGTTCAAAACTAGGTGCATTATGCATCCACTCTAGCACCAACTATATGGTTAATTTCAAAATACCAACCCAAAAAAACATTCTTGGTCGATAGGGTTAACAATAACGTGTTAGGATTATTAATTCTCCCATGTCCAATTTGGTCATATGTCTAAATCAGGAGTCATTTCTAAATCGAGAGTCCATCCAGTCTATTTTTAGTCACTAGCACCATTGGGTCCACTTGGCCTAATTGGGGCACATGTTCAAGTTACTAAAGTGCGGGGAACACTAATTGACGCCTACTGCCACTGATTGCACTTGCATGCATCAATTTAGGAGCCTCCTAGATCAATCCCTACAATTTAGGAGCCATTGGGAGTGCCGATACCAACCAAGGCCAGTTGAGTTGAGTTGGTGACTAGTCAAGCTCAGTTAGGAGTTAGTTACATTTAGTTCTAGTCCTCTACATTCAGTTAGTGCTAGGTTTGCATGGCTGCATGCAGGAAAGGCACATTCCTCGCCTACCACAGTCGGTTAAGCTTAGTTAACACTGAATTAGACACTTGAGTTGTGTTTTAGAACTCCAATGAACTTCGATAATGATTTAGACAAGGGTAGTTAACCATTCAGTCCTCTGATAAAGATTTAGACAAGGTCAATTAAGCATTCAGTCAAGTAGAGTCTGAGCAATTCGAATTTCCTCACATGGATTCGAATTGCTTGTGGCTATTTAGCCATTGTACTTCATTGTAATTATTATTTAATTACTTTTGATTAATGAAAGCATTCACAGTTGGAAGCCATTTTTGCATTGTTTCATTCTTCAATTACTGAGTAAATTGTGTGATCTATTCTTGTGAGTTGTATGTTGATCCATAGATATATGTGCTCAATTTAATATAGCATTGGGATTAATAACTTCATTTGATGAAAAACTAATGACAATGTCGATAATCATGATGATGATGATGATAAAGACTATGATAAGGATGATAATGGTGACATGAATGATGAATATGGTGATATTGACAATGATGACATGAATGATGAATATGATGATAATGACAATGATGCCAATCACCTTGATGAATCTTCCCAATTCTTAAAATGCCGTCATTTTCATCATCATAATAATTATCTTTGTTTTTTTCTTCTAGTTCATCATCATCATCTAGGTTTCCATCATCAACAATTACATGAATGGTGAAAATGATGATGACGATGCCATTAATGGTGGTGATGATGATGATGATGAGAATGATAACGATGATGATGATGATTTATTTTTAAGAACATAGTCATTCCAAAAATAAATTTCAAAATAAACATAACCATACCGATTTTATAACAAAATCATGTGTAAGGCATGTTTCTTTCTCCCTTAATCCCCTCTTAAGATAATTTAATAATGCTTAATCAAAGCAAGTTTCTTAATCATGGTTTAGGAACTTTTGGGTTAAATTGATAAGGATATGGAAATAAGATAAATCCCATTAGGGTCATTTCCCTTAGTCCACTACCACTTCCCCACTTGTGGAATCATAACCCCTCGACTCTTCTTCATCCTTCTTCATTTGCAACTATTAGGGGTTATTACGTAATGCCAAAACATACATATTTACAATGTATTGGTCATCATGGACCATATTTTTTTAGCTTATAGCCTTTATATAAATATATACATGATTACATTACATGGTAAAAAATGAGATGTTACATTACCCTTCGGAAAACAATTTACTAAATATGTCAATTTATATATACCTATTACTATGCAAGTCGAGTTAGTTATCAAGGTTTAGATACTACACTAAATAAACCAATAAGAACACTACCAAACATATCGATATATATGTGTAAGATTCAAATATAGTTATTACGTAAACCCTTAGAACAATACCATAAATCTCTATCCATGTACACAAAATTCAACTAGAAGTGGATATTTTTCATGTAATTCCATGTTTGGGATCTTTGCATCAAGTCGATTTTAGAAATAGTTAAAATGTTGGTGAATATAATGTTGATTTTGGTGTTGGATAAAGGATATTGATTTCTATGTCATCTTGGGATGTCAATTAATCAATTCTAGTGTAAATTAAGAACTTGATAAGCCATGTAAATGTCAACCTTTTTAATGGTAAGTGCAAATTCCCAATAATTTTCTTGCCTTGGAGAAAAATAGCTTTATGTTGATTGCTAATATAGTTAAAGGAATCATGCCTAAATATGCTCCATCATGTACAACTTGGACTAATGATGGCATCCTCCTATCTCAATGACATGAGCTAAAGGGATATTGTATGCATCCTCTATCAACTAATGATGGAATCTATCATAGTTTCTACCAAGTAAATATGATTGACGTATATTGCAAGTAAAGTCACAGCTCAAAAGTAGGAAATTCAACATTGAACACATGATGCATGCTAATATATGGTGTAGTCTTATGGAAAAATGCATCATCATATATTTTTTTGATAATTTTGTGTAAACCATATCAAACAAGCTGCTTAAGATTTTGATCATAATATTTAAATCCTTTATTCTAATAACACAACCAAATTATGTAGTTGAGTATGTAGTGATGTCTTAAACTTATCAAATAAACTATGAAATCTATTGTATAAACTTCTTTACCTTATCTTATTCAAAAAATTGTGACACTAAAAAATCAAAGGTGCCCAAAAAATAATGTTAAGGAAACTTAAGGTGGATAATTGAGACATATTTGAATGCAAATAAAAAAACTTGTAAAATTGTAAAAAATATGTTGTAATGTATTAAATTAAACATAGTATGTTGGAGAACGTAGTTAAAACATTTATTTAACTATTGTTTTGAGTTAAAAAGTTTGTGGGACTTCTAAGTTTAATATAAGCTTGTTGTAAATGGATTTCCAAAATCACTCATTAATGTTTAGTTCCATTATATAAAATGAAGCCAATTTAGGCTTAATGTTTAGGGAAGGAGACCCCTTGTGAAAGGGCTTCCCATCATAAATTTGAAACCCTAAAAGATTCCCTAACTCTATATACATTTTTCTTCTTTTTTTGACTTCAAAGAATATATATAAAGAAGATGAAGTGACTTCCAAGAATATGCACATAACATAATAATCTAATGTCTTTTACTTACCATTCATTCACCACATGAAAACAAAAGTGGGAGTATATTAAAATTAAATAGCTTTGTATTTTTAAGAGAAAAAGAATGGGTATGGGTATGACAAACTCGTCTTTAAATTCATTGTTAACAATAGTTTGAAATGATTAAAAAACTATATACACATATATTATCATTATCATTATCTTGATTTTAGTTTAAGTTACTTAAAGGTTTACTACTAGGATATTACATTAGTTATTATGATTTGTGTTTGTGTTTGCTAAGTACTATAAACATAGTTCTATATTATCTTAATTTTTGATATAAAATTGTTAGTGTGGTACTATTCCAAACTTAGTAATGTCTAATTTTTACTTTAATATTATTGTTGAAGTTGAAATTATTAAATCGTATTGAGTCATAAAAACAAATCAAACTCATAAGCATTGTTGAGAAAATTCTCCTCTTATTATTGTCATGTAACAAATGGCACTTCATGGAAGTGATCACATGACAAGTTTGAGAAAAACATTTTTGAGATAAAAGATATTGGAATAGGAAAGATTCCATGCTAAAAAATTGAAAGCCTTTATTAGCAATTTTCGTAGTGTTGTTAAAAAGGTTACGACATAATAAGATTAAGATACAATTGGACTCTAGTGTTAGCTTACACAATCAATAATGACTTATATGTTTAAAAAGATCAATATTGTGATGTAATGAGCTAATTTAGTCATATTGCACACATATATTGACCCTCTTTTTAAATTTTAATGTTTGGTTTCTTTAATGACAATATGTAAACAATGTTGAAATGTTTTAATAAATTTTTAAATAATAATTGTATTATCTTAATTCAACATATGTAAACCTCATAGAAAACTCATAAAAAACTTATAAGAAACCCTAACAACTAGAGCCGCTAAAACATAAGACCATATCAATATAGTGATGGACAACCATATACAACATTTTTTAAATAGTAGAAGAAACATAAAATGTCTCTTTACTCATCACCGCTAAACTAAAATGTAAATATTTCCCTCTCATTAACCCAAATTACAATTTTCGATTGGACCAAATTTCACATTTCGATTGGTAAGGCTCTTTCTCACTCATTTCATTTGAGTTTGAGTTTGAATTTGAATTTGAATTTCGAGAGTTACATTTTCCCTCATTCTTTTCAAAATTTGAATCTAGAAATTATCTCCCTCTGCTTTCCAAATCTCAAATTTGAAAACCATCAACCCTCCATGAAATCAAATAGTGTGAAATCAAACTTATAGATACATGTCAAACTCATCTCCCATCCAATCACCCATGCTTTAATGATCGTTGGCTCTTCATTTGCACTCTGTTTTGTAACTTAATATATAAAATAGAGTATTATATGCATTTTGCAGGTGGTCATTTTTCTCTCACGGAAGAAGAAGATAATGCCATTAAGGAGAACATTCTTCTCCTATTAGCTTCCTTCTACTCAGAATCTGCATCGTTTTTCCCTCGCGAGAGAAAGGATCTACAAGAAATCACCGACCTCATCACATCCTCCACTATTCATAATGTAAGTATTCACAGATTTATATGTTGTAATTTGTCTTTGGGTGAAAACGCGAAGTTGGGAAACAATTATATGACAAACGGAGTGAAAAAAAAGGCCGCGTGGATGAAAACGGGAAAAAAAGTCAACCTCAAACTCTAGGCCGAGAGTTTGTGAGAGTTCAAACTCTCGGCCGAGAGTTTAATAAAACTCTAGGCCAAGAGTTTGAACCAATAACTGCGCCGTATTAAAAAAAAAACTTTCTGATGAGAGTTTTAAAACTCTCGGATGAGAGTTTGAACTAAACTATCGGCTGAGAGTTTGGAGATATTTTTTCGGCCGAGAGTTCATGGTCAACAAAACCTGCGAAAATATCTGGCATCTTTCTGAAACCTGCGACTTCAGTAAGCCCAAACCCCTGCAAATTTTAAAGATTATTTGCCGGACTTGGTAGCAATGGATTTACCTCTGAATCTAGTTTCCAATGATATAAAAATTGTTTCATTTCAATTTGAATTTCTATTTATTAATAAGTTTTTTCTAAACCTTATCCCTTAAGAATTTTGTTATTCTGAAAATCACCCGAAATGAAAATTCAATATCATAACAAAGACAACACCAAAAATTTTGAAATATTCATAGAGATCATAATTGACTTGTCCTCTTCAAATGGGTACTTTTATTTTTTCCAATAAGTGTCATACTAAAAAGAAAAGTGAATCTCACCAACATGTGTTGATAATGCACCATTTTCTGAACTTTCGTTGTTTCGATAAATAATAAAAAATAGTTATGAAGTCTGAAAAACCTCAAAATATAGTCCATGCACAAGTTCAATCTGTATGGATTATGAGTATAATTTTTTTCCCCTAAAATGAATAACTATCTCTAAGAAAAATGGAGGGCACACAGGTCACTCATTATTCATACTTAAAATTTTAAAGTATATGCAGTTGGTGCCCTCCAAATTTTCCCCACTATATGTTGATAATTTAAAAAAAAATATATGAGTACTTAGCTAATTCAATTCTCTAAAACTTGTGTTTTTACTTCAAGGTGAAAATCCTAAGGGAGATATCATTTTGAAGGGGTTGAAGTTGAAAAACATAAAATTTTACAGTTTGTTTTGTCAAAAAACAAGCAAAATTGTTTCCCAACTTCATGTTTTCACTGCTTTTCCACATTATCATTTTATTGGTCGAGAAATTTCTTTGTGGCTCTTCTATTTTTCAGGTAAGACAATCATCCTATGTAGAAGAAGAAAGGCCACATTTAGAATTGGCGGTACATACATTCAGTAAAAAGAGGAAGGACCGAATCCCCTAGTATAGTTAAAGAATTTGGGTACGTTATTTGCATAAGTATAGATAAGTTGGGACAATGTTGTTTTCAAATCTATGGACTTGGGAAGATTTTTATGAGTGTATGAAGAGGGGTGCTCTTATGATTTGAGTTCTGGCTTAAACCTCATTATTTCTCATTGCTGTCAAAAGAAGACGCACTGGTTTGGGAGGAGGACTGAATATATATTCTTCTTCAATTTCAAAATGATGGCTACAGAAAATAAGAAAGAGGGCGTCTTCAGAGTTGGCTAGGGCCCTAGGGCGGGGTGACTTTCACTTCACATCCATTATCGTCCTTTGAGTAGGACGTATTCACTGCTAAGAGGGAGCACGGGTATGAGAATTTGCAGATGGAACATCATTCAAGTCTCTATTATCTAAGTCATGACCTTGGTGGGATATATGCACTATTTCAATAATATATGTCGTGCCAAGAGGGTGCATTCGACTATGCCAAAGACAACCATTAAATTACGGTTATATCACTGCTCTTTTGCTTGCAAACAGACTGATAAAGAGAGTTGGGTGCATTTTATTATCCCCACAATTTTTTAACTTATACAATATCAATCCAAATCAAGCCATAAAGGAGGATTGTGCAGTTGAAAGAAGGAGCTGTGAGTCTACAGTCGCCTACAGGTCAGACTATATAAACGAATCATAGTGTAAACTGAGCTTTTAAGACTGTCATAATAGTCCATAGTTAACTCTATTATTTGCTTGATATTTAATCTTTGTTTTGATGATTGAGTTCAATAAAATATTCTTTGGATGCCAAATTTTTTTTGTGTGTAAACTGTTCGACGAAACTCTAAACCCAGAAATACACTAAATACATTAGTAGTCCTCAATGATTCATATCAGAGGCATATGAAAATATTCGGTAATCTCTGTACAGTAATCATCAAGGTGTTTGATGAATGCATTGAGTCAAAATCCATAAGCAATAAAGAAAATTTTATCCAATATCAAGCAAGGAACATTACAAAAGATGTATTTCAAGGTTATAAATTTATGATTGGACTAGTTTTTTGGTCTTTTCCTCTTCCTGTTATATTATGGTAAAATAGACAAATGAACACATGACAAAGTTCTTTCTATTTGTGTTTTAAAGTTCCTTTTGCTCTACTTTTGTAGTGTTAGATTTAATGGTCTCCTCCAAACCATATTTGTGTCTCAGTGTTTTTGAATTTAAGCACATTAAATAGTGTATCTATTCAGGGATTGCTGACAGTACTCTTGGTTTAACAATCATAAAGATATTAAAGCCCGAAAGAGAAAATGGAGTTGTATTATATTTCTCATAGGGACAAGGGCTTGACCTCATTATTGTCAAAGTTAAATTTAGCAAGAATGTAACTAATTCTGCATGTCCATTGCTTCTTAAGAATGCACCAAATAATGGATGTGCACTGTTTTCTAAGAATGCACCTTTTTATTTTAAGGCTGTAGTGGGAAACCATGTTTGTTTTAGAGAAACTAAGAATAGCTACTAAATTTCCAATTTTTTTTTACAATACTTTCAGATCCGCTTGGTATATGTTTCCAGTTAGGAAGTGCAAGGCTATACTTGAGATCTTGTTTTAAGTTGTCTGGAAACTTCAAGCTGCTGGATTCTTAAAAAAATATTTTATTAAAACACATTAAAAATCATTATATAAAACATAAAAGAACATATGGTAAAACATATGATTCATCAACTCATAGAGTGAAATATATTTTTAGATCTGAAATCAAACACATTCTAACTTGTAATGTATCATCAATTATAATACATTCTAACTTGTAATGTATCATCAATTATAATAGCAAATTGCGAAAAAAATTAGAATTCACAAGTATGACGCAAATTATTTCAGAATTTTTAATATCACTGTTTAGTCAATGTACGAAGAGTCTATGCATAGTTAAATCAACATTTACCAAACATGAAATATCAGTCTATCTTGCCGGTCATAGATTACTCAATAGGACAAAAAACCAGAAAATTTCCAGCACTTCAAGATTGTACTTAGATCACTAATTTAGTGTGTTTAAGGTGTTAGATTAGACTTTTAAACAATGAGTAATTTACAAAATTAAAGTGTTGCTGTCCTAGATCATTTCCAGCAACATAAACATCAAGAAAAACTAAGAATTTTTAAATTTCTTCCTAGAAATTTGTTGGAGAAAATTTTAACTTAGAAAGCTGAAATTTATATTGTGGAGATGGCCCTAGAATTATTTCCAAAATTTTGTTGTTTACTGTTATAATTTTCAGAATTAAAAATTAGCGATTTCGGTCATAGAATTTACTAGAAAATAGTAGAAATATATGAAACTAGTGCCTAAAAATTTTCAGCAATGTTAAACTATCATAAAACCCTCAAAAACATATCCACTGATGAATTTTTAGGGCAGATGTTTCTAGAAATGAAATGCAGAAATTAAACCTAGTAGCGACAAATAAAACTAAGCTAATTCGACACAATGGAAAATTCTAAATTAGCATGAAAATTTAAGAAAACATATTTTTATTTTTTTGGAGTTAGTTTTACCCAAAAATCTATCCTTAGAGAAACAAGAGAATTTGATAAATTTGATGTTTTTTATTGGTTGAAGAATTAGTAGGGAGATTAGTTCCTTCAAACCATGTTGTTGGGAGCAGGGACCTTTATTTTTTATTTTCATGATTAAGAATGTTTGAATGGTCTTGTAGATGTTGATCAATTTGTGTGTCCATGAGTAGCCTGCGATGAAAGACACAACTTGAGAAATGAATACATGGTAATCTGTTATGTTCACACTCCATGCATTATTGATGATATTCATATCACTGAAATTTGGCAAGCTTACTTCCTCACATGAAAGAGTAGTGTGTATGACACTAGGTCTTGCTGTATTATGGGATTGTTTACCTTCATGCTTGATATATTCTCTTCACATGTGAAGCATTTTTGCAGTTGTTTTATGTTCCATGTTTTAAAAGAATTTTAGGGTAGTTTTAGCACATTTGATTTTGGCATTCATTAGTGATGTATTTACTTGTGGAACATGGTGTGTTCCCTTACCACACTTCTTAACTTTCATGCCAGGTTTGGAGGTTTATAGTTACCTTTGCAGATGTTCTCGGTCTTTGGCCATTCACTCTTGATGAGTTTGTTCAAGCATTTCATGATTATGTGAGTGTCAATACTAACCCAGAAGATGAACACTTTATATCTTTCATTCATGATACATAGGAACCAAGATTACTTGGAGAGACAAATTAGTCTCTTGAAAACAATTGTTTGATGCTTATTAGTTATTTCCATGATGCATAAGAATCAAGATTACATGGAGAGATACATATCAGTCTCTTGAAAACAATTGTTAAAGAGATAGAAGATGTGGCACAAACTACTTCTAATGGGATTGGAGCAAACCGGAATAACAATTCTCTTGTTGGAGGAGGACATCCACAACTTCTTGAAGCTGTAATCATAATATTTCCTGAAATTGGTTTGTTGTTATCATGTAGGAACTCTACAAACTACTACTAAATGCTTCAGTAATCTTTAAGGTGATAACATAATGCCATTTATTTGGATCCATGCATTTGCATGGGGTTTTGATATACATGAATGGCATCAACATTTGAATCTCTTAACTTGGCCTGAAGTTTTATGCCAATTTGCATTAGCAGCAGGTTTTGGGCCCCAGTGAAAGAAATGCAAATTTGTACAGGATCGCATACGGGATGAAAATGAGGTGAAGTGTTTGCTTATATTAACTTTAAAAAATTCATAATGTTTTTAGGATACTTACTGTGTAGATGATTCATCTTGATATTTACTATTGAAATTCATCAATATAGATCTCTTCTTTTGACTTTTTCTGCATATTTGAGTTGATGTGTCTTCTCTTTTTCATATAGATAATGTGTCCCTGTCATACTTTCTTGGCTATCTGGCAATTTTAACTCTGTATAGAACCATATCTGAAGTTTGACTTTATTATTGTTTTGGTTGGAAGACAAAAGATTCATGTTATATGAATTTTTACAATGATACAACATTTGAACATCCGAAGGATCAAAGTAAGCTAATTTTGTAGTAAAAGCATTACAAACATGAAAAAAGTCCAATAGTAATTTGAAGATTGAAGTATGATTGGTTCCATCATAATCAGAGTTCTATGTTACATCATAATCAGAAATCAGATTTCTATGTTAAGTTTTGGTTAATTGTGAACTGACCTAAAGTATCAAAGTCAATCTGAGTTCTGAGTGGATGGAAACTGTGGCTTCCTGTATCCCTAGATTCCCGTAACTAAAGGGAAGCCTACTACTGCTACACTATTAGACGGTAACGTGGAGTATAGATCACTTATGGTCTTACAAAGACAACATATTGATCTTTAAATCTCTTATTTACTATTATTCCATAGGATTTGGCTAAAATTATCAAAAGGCGCTGGCTGAAGAGGTTACATTTATATACTGATTGCACAGTTACGGTGATCTGACCCAAGATAGCTAGATAGTATGATCCATATAAACATACAATCTTTTGGACTGACAATTCTTTCAAATGCACATTCCATGGCTATTAGGCCCTGTCCAAGATAAACACACTTGTTGCTAAGACCCCCTTATACTTTCATTGACATGTCACAGACATTGATGATGCAATTATTGTATTTTTTAACATGAGGCCACTATCAGAAACAATGCCTTCCATATGATGTACTTTAGTAATAGTGCATATGAGATGCCATGCGACATTTTTTATGTCCACTATCTTGTTCAAAGATTCAAACTTAATAGGAACTCCTAAGCATACCTTATTCCAATATGTGTCCAATGTGTCCAATCAGCTCTGTCCACAGTCTGGAGCCTGTAAGACCATTTAAGAGTGTTCTTTGTTATATGTGTGCATAAGTGTGAAAACCTTTCTGCACCATGTGTTTTTCAGCCAAAAAGGGAAATTTAATCCAACCTGCTTTCTTTTCACCAGGAAATTCCAAATCAACAATGAATCTAGTTCGATCTGCTCAAGTTCTCTACAAAGTTCCAACACAACTTTCTGGATATCAACTACGAGGCGTGTCATTCATTTAAATTCTCCATATTGATGAACCCCTATGTGACGATGACTAATTCATCCTCTTGTGGGATTCATTTTATGATACTTTTCCCTTTCTCAAGTCACATAAAGATTGATCTTGAAAACAAAAAATTACACATGCATGATTAGTCTTTGCATTTCTTATCTGTAGGATATAATGGAAGATTGAAATGTTGTTGCTGGCTTGCCTTTGCAAAATGTAGGTTGCCCTTGAGCGATGCTAAAGGAGAAAAATAGTTGAAGTAAGAATATTTTGGCATAAATGATACATCAGAAAGTGCCAAGGTTGTAGCTGTAAACAAAGCTTTCGGTGCATCACCAATCAAGAAATCTGCACCTTCAGTTGATAAGTCATTCAACAGTATACCACAAATGACTGCCCATGATAAGAAATTGATAGATGGAAGTGTTCCTTGGGATTATATTCCTGTGAGCCTATCTGAACTTGGATAGGTAGCATTTCATAACATCTTCATAACTCAACAACAATAGATACCACTATACCAGTTGGCCTCTTATTAGGCCATGACCTTACAGTGAGAATGAGTTTTTCTAATGCAACTACAGCCTCATTCTGCTTGAATGTTAGCTCACAGCTTCAGAATCATTGTTCTCTAGTTTGATTCTTATTTCATCATCTACAAGATCGCTAGCTTCTAGGTGTGAAGCCACTGAAGTTGAAGAAAGCGTGCTTTCTCCTTGTTCAATACATACATTGTAATTTAGGTTGGGACACTAGCAGTCATCTCTTTCAGTGTCTGCATCCCAACAAGTGTCCTCAACTAGTTGTAGGTGTGAGATATCATTCAAAAGCACCATCTCAGCATGGCCACAGGAGGTGTATATATCATCAATGCTGTCATCACCCTCATCTAAAAGTTTATCTTCAAAATTCTTCCCAACAAAATCTGTAACTTCAGGGATGACATCTGTAGTATTCCCGCTCTACTTGTTTACAACACCTTTCAGTTTGGGCCATAAAGATATAGGATTCGATAAAATTGCAACTACGTCACCTTCTATCTGTCACGACAGAAGGAATGAAAATTGTGGGAAACCACTGGCGTAATTAATTTAGCATATTACCATTGTTGCTTTCTTGATATCAAATATGATTGGAAATGTGTCATGTGTGGGAGGGTGTATCTTATCCATGAATTATAAAGATCCTAACATTAAAAAGTCTAGAAATTTGAAAACATAAATTGTATTTCTTACTTTAGTGCATATAAATTTTACTAAATCGGGCTATCTTTAAAAATTTAAAGCGATTCCCTCAACAGATTGTTTTTCCAAAAGTAATTTTGTTGCATTTATAAAAGACTAAAATCTTCTTGAGTTTATAGAAGCCATTATGATTCCTTTAATATTTACCTTTTCAAGTTTTTTGCATAATGGCCAGAACGCTAAACTCTTCAGGACAGAACGTGAAACTTTTCAGGACATAACACGAAACTCTTGGACCATATTTGTGATTCTGAATTTCAGTATGTATGCTTTCCTTCTAAGCACTTCTTACAAAAACTACAGCTACAGCGATTCCTGTTTTTCTGTCTACTCATCTGCTTGAACCTTGAACCCTGTGCTACTTTATTGTTGAAGTAAATACTAATTATTTATTAACCTTCTCCTTCACTTGTATACAAGTTGCAGTTTTCATGAGTTTTATACAAAGGTCTATGAATGAGAAAATTTTCATGATCTATTTACTCCGTTTTTCCTTCAAATTCTGTAGGTTTTTTTATTGATATTTTCATAAGTAATTAATGCATCTAGAAATTGGAATTGGGTGCCAATAGACTCAAGTTTAGATGTCTATATGCTCGGTAGAGGTAATTTTCTTGCTAGTTAGGCACTCAAAAAAAGTGTTGAGAATGGTTTAATTGTCACGTGCCACGACAATAATAAATTGTGTCATTAATGCAATTTGGTAGGCATTAATTATGACTAATACCATCATATATTGTAATACTAGGTTCTGATTAATACCAACCTAGTCAACTCTAATATGTAGGCTCAATAACCCTCTTGGGAAGTGCAACCTACTTATGTAGGCCCCTAACCCCTCTTGGGAGAAAACCCTGATTGAGTTGTGTATAAATACACAACTAAGCCTCATTTGTAATATCATCTTGTGTGATAATGTGATTTCATGAGAATACTTTAGCCTACTGTTACAGCTAATTTTACCACGCATGGTGGATCACACCTTTATGGCCTTCCCTATCCCTCTGCAGACTCTTTAGACCCCATGGACCATTTTTGTACCTTTGATGTTTCCAATATCATCCCTAAAAACATGCATTATTTTCTATATGCGACTTTTAAACCTATTCTCGCATATATACGTGGATATGACCCTCAAACCCACGTACATTGGGATGTGTGCAAAAGGCCAAATAGTTTTGGAGTTTTCCTTGATGTGGATCTGAGTCACTTGTCTCTTGGCCTTCCATATGCCTTGATATTGCTCGGATTTGACCTTCCATTACCCCATTGAAGCACTATATAAGAAACCTTTTGGATACACTGAAAGAGGAGGAATTGAAGAGGGAGAAAACTATAGTCCATTGTTGCCGGAGCTTATATTTGAGTCTGCATCCCTTTGTCCCTTGGAGCACTTTGAGTTCCTCCCAAGCTTGCCTTTGCTTGTGAGCTTGCTATTGAGAGATGGAGGATTGAAGTGGTGGAGGCCCAGGTGGAGTACTTAGTTTCTTCGATTCGCAGACGTGCCGACAGAGGTTGTCATTATTGTAATCTCTGATTTATATTAATAGAAATATCTTTTCCTGTCCAATAATGTGTATTTAAATGAGTATTGAATCTATGGATACTTTTAAATGCTTATATGTTATTGATTATACATGCTAGAGTAGGTCTAACACAATTATATAGCATGCTTGTCTTATTTGCTGAATGTTGAGAGAGAAAATTGCTAATACAAGCGAGAGTGGAAAAGCTCAACGGGGATCTACATCAACCGTCCGGAATAAGGTATGTTTCAAGATCCTTTAGTGTTAGATGTTTGGTTTCTCTTGCATATGGGAAAGGATTGGTTTCTACGGTTACTCTGTCTGTTGTGGTACCCCAAGCCACAGGAATTTTTCTCCGTAACAGAATTGGCGACCATACAGGGGAGTTCCTAGTCATTTTCTTTGGGGGTTTTTATCGGCATTCAATGTTCTTGAATTGTTCTGATTTCTCTGTTTTTGAGTCGGGTCTGGGGGCATGTTTTCCTGGTAATGTCTGATAGGAGTAAATTTTTTCTCAGCTTGTCTGTTTTCCTTCTCTTTTATCTCTTTTTCTTCCTGTATGCAAGTTTTGTCTTCACAGTCACATGTACACGCAGTTTTTACTGGGATATCAGCGTATATATGCGGGTTTTTTGCACACAGTCGCGTATGCCCTGAGTTTTACCTTTTTGGGGAAGATTAAGTGTTGCTGGGTGAGTTTGAATGATTGCTGAGTCTTCGTGGATGCTTCTAGAGTCTGTATACACCTTTGTTTATGACCAGAGACGCTTTTTAGTTCGAAATTTTTTGAGAATGTTCTTGTCATTGCATTTTCTATTTTTTTGTTTTGGGATTAGTGCATTAGATATCTTTTACCTTAGTGCTTTGCATGGGTCTTGTTTGATAGTGCTTGTAGAGTCTGGGGGTGGTAGAGTCATTCTTTTGCTTTATTATCTCGTTTTAATTCAAAAAATACAAAAATATTTGCTTTTTTTCATCATTATGCATTATTGCATTTTGCATTTTGCATGGTACTTGCACTAGGTTTGCTTGGAGAAGCATTAGTCAGGTTTTCATATAGGAATGATTGCATTTTCATTTGAAGGAAAATTTTGCATTTCACGTAGTAGCATACCCCGTTTTTCATTCAACACAGTGCATTTGCATTGATTGTTAGGTGTGCATTTTACTTCTTGTTGCGTCATAACACCATTAGTTGCATGATCATTTTCCCTTTTGAGTAATAAGCCAATTAAAATCAACGCATAATAAAATGAATTACACTCTTTTCTTTTATAGGGTGCACCAACAAGATTAGGTTTTAGGGTCTTGGAATAGTTCATTGTGAGTAAATTCTCCAAGACCACTAAACGAAACATGTATGTGTCTGTCTAGGTGAGAGTGTGAAATTCCTTGGTATAATTAGTGTTTCTCAGGATCCTCCTCTTACAAGGGAGTTAAGCACGAGGCAGTGTGAGCAGTTAATGATTGGGATGACCCCTGGTCATAACTGAGTAGCACCGGAGATATTTCCAGGATTGTATTCGTATCTGGGGGCTCTTTCGGGAGTTTCAGGCTTTGCTACCCTACCCATGCGGTCAATCCCTCCTGTGACTGTCCACCTGAGCATTGATTATATTGAGGTGACCTTAGTTGCCTTAACTAGGTTATCGAGGGGGTACTTCGCAGAGGTTATTCTGCAGGTGTCCTGGCCAGGTAGGGGTCGGACAGCATAGTCGCTATATGCATTGAAGCTGAGGGCCACTATAATTGGTTACGAACCTCTGCTTGTTGTGTATGGGAGTCTCAAGCCTCTCTTAGGCAAGACATACCTGCTTCATTCGGGAGCTCACATATCTTACCCCTTGTTTGCTTGTGATCTAGCTTTACATTGTATAGGTGTATGCTCTGTGCATGCTAGTTTGCCTAGGGTTTGCATAATTAGAGAGTCTTTTTCATTTTTTGAGTCATTGTGGATTCGGGTACGGCACTTCACCGTTCTTGTCGTTTAGTAGGACTTCCACCTTCCACATCTCCTCCTCCTTTGGGAGAGAGAAACAGACATTTCGGGTGGACTACTTCTCACATTGATTCACACACGATGGGAGATCGCGATGATGAGATTCCTGAGATGTCTTCTCCACCTCAAGAGGTTTAGGATGTAGATTCTACTCATGTATATGATCCTTCACTAGAAATACCTTCACATTCTGGTTGTGATCCCTCATTCATAGGTCACCGGTATTGGTTTCTGAACGACGAGACTCATCATGAACCCACAAGCACTAGCCATGTTCGTTATGGCATGCCTGATATCCCTGCACATGATTCGGCACATCATACCGAGTCAGAAATTGAACCTAGCACTACACCTGGGGGCACTCCTTTTCCTTTCCATGCGGAGAGATTTGGGAGCACTAGTCACATTGCACCTTCCATCCCGGTGGTGGAAGCTACCTCACATGTCCATCCTAGACCTAGTGTTAGTAGTCACATGCGGATACCAAAACCGAGATGAGTGACCATAGGGAATACCACTTATATCCCTTCACATGTCCCTTCGTCCTCAATTCCTACTCCTTCGAATGCATTTTTGACAACCCTTCCTCCCCCTCATTCACGTGGTCCTTCGGGTCGGAATGTTGCTACTAGTCATGTTTGTACTGCGACTGCTCGCACGGTAGTATCTCGGAGTCAAGTACCTCATGTTGTCTCGGGAGGTCATATTCTTGTTTCTGGAATGTCTTACAGTCCGTCGCAAGGAGTTCCCCATATCCCTAATTATGGAGCTTTTCATGGGACATCCCATGGGACATCTTATGGAGCTTCTCATGGACAATCTTATGGACCGTAGTATGGGCAGAGCTATCAACCCTATGGGTACGGGTATCAACAACCCACTTACTTCTCTAATTATGGCTTTGTAGCACCACATAGTCAAGGTACACATCATAATGTTTCCATGCAGCCCTACACGTGTCAAACAGGAGGAGGATGTTATGGCCAAGGCCATGGTATTTATAGTAGTCAGCCTTATATGAACCAAAACTATCAGGGAGCATGGCATAGACCGGCTCACCCTGGGCTCCCTTTCCTCTCAATGTTAAATTTACTTGACTTGTTCAGACTAATGAGCGATCCGGTATCTCATGACTCAGCTTGGCCGGTTGTCCCTAACAAGCTTCCCTCAGACATTCCCAAATTCGAGGGCAAAGCAGGAGAAGATCCTAGTGAACATGTCACTACTTTTAACCTTTGGTGCTCTTCCAATTCCTTACATGATGACTCAATCTGTTTAAGACTATTTCAATGCACCCTCACCGGGCCTGCAGTGAAATGACACATAGAGTTACCAAAGAGGGCATTCGTTTTGTTCGATGACCTTGCTATGACTTTTCTCAATCACTTCCAGCTACCCATGCATTACGACATTGGTACAGAACTCTTGTGAACATTTCAACAAGACAAAGCCACACATATCTCGGACCATATCCAAGAGTGGCGTAGACGAAAGAGGTTGATTAAATTTTTCATACCGCCGGAGTTTCTCCTTGAGTGGTTCCTTAAATCGTTGCTACCTTACATCACGAAGGATGTTTCTACATCCAGAGTCTAGAACAAGGAACAAGCAACTTTTAGGGCATAGGAATTGGATTTGATTTATGCTTAATCTGGATGGTTATATGAGATCATACCTAACGCCCCGTGTTCTAGTTTCGATCCTAAGATCAAGCCTGGACCACATGCTGATGGCATTGTGGGTTGTACAAGTACCAAACCTATGGATTCGGTTGTGAAACAAGTGAGTCAATTGTCTATTAATCAATCCACTTTGGGACAAGCCACGACTTCGTCTCAACCCACCCAAATGGCGAGTGTGTTTTTCATGCAATCGTCAGACCAGAAGGGAAACCAACAACCTGGAAGGAATAAGAAACAAGGTAAAAGCAATCATAAGGGTGGGAACAATAATGAAAATGCCAATTTTAATGACAAGAATGCCCGCAATGCTGGGGGGACAAGCAGTCTAAACGTAAGGTTAAGTTTCCTTGCAAATTTTGTAAGGATGACCACCTCACTCACTTGTGCCCTCGTATGGAAGACGCCTCAAGGTTCATAGCATAGGGCCCAGCTGTGTTGACCAATCCTTTACCCCATAATCAAAATATGAACTTGAGGACCCATGATCCTCATTGTGCGCTGGGTGGAGATCAAAATCCGCTGGAATCCAGTACTAGTCATGGTTTCATCAACATGGTGCGTGCTACTAAGGTTGTGACTTGTGCGAAAGACTATGGTTCGTCACAACCGGACCTTGGGAAGGAACCCACTCCAACCGAGAGCCCTTTGTGTATTGAAAACCCTATGGATAAACCTGAGATTGCACCTTGCATTCCTAAGGGAGTCCTAAAGCGTTTGAGGCACAATCCTAATGCTCGAGCCACCCAAAACTATTCTGTTGTTGAGGATTTGGGCCAAACTCCTTGTGCGATGTCGGCGCTTGAATTACTTCAGAGTTGTCCTTTGCAAAGGAAAGCTTTGCTTTCTACTCTTGGGGTTAATGATGATATCTCTTCTTCCGTCATCAAATTTGAAACCATGGGACTATAGCCTCGCTTGCCTTACTACGTGTCTCTCTTGATTCATGTAGAGTGTCTTAACATGACCGTCAAATGCACTGTGATTGACGAAGGCGCTGCTGCTTCCGTGATGTCTTTGTCGTGTTGGAAGGGTTTGGGTTCTCCCGAGTTGTCTCAATCCACTAACATGTTGACTGCCTTTGATGGTAGATTGTTTTAGCCGCATGAAATTCTTCCTTCTCTTAAGGTCCGTTTGGGAGGGAAGATCATTGCGATGGAGGTCGAGGTAGTCGATGCGCCCCTTGATTACAATCTTTAACTGGGTCGGAATTGGATGTATAGTATGCAAGCCGTAGCCTCTTCTCTATTTCGAGTAGTATGCTTTCCATTTAATGGGAAGATTGTTACGATTGATCAGACATCATTCAAAAATCTGAGTGTTAATGCATCATCGAGAGCTTCTATCCCAATTATTGATCATTCTCAGCTGGCAACTGGGAGTGTGGGTGTAGGTATGTATCCATCCATTATGGGGACCTTTAGTTGTCTTGCACCCATTCTTATGATCGGACCTAGTTTCAGTGAGGCTTCAACTTCATTGAATTCGGTGTCTTTTTGCACTACCCATATGGAAGATCCTTGGATTCTTCCTTCACCGAGTCCTTCGAATGGACCTGTCGAAACGGACGTGTTGTTTCCTGCAGCAATGATAGCATATCAAGCGAATCTTGATTGTGTTACAGAGCCTAGTCCTTTCTCTTCGCGGATGGAGGACGAGGACCCATATATGCTTCCTGCATGGGCAATTGAGTCCTCTCATGCACATGATTGTCTTGATGATGTTTTTCCATCAGATGAAGCCATTATTGAGGCCATGTTTGGGGTTGAGCCACCATGGAAAGAGTTACATCATAGATCCTATTTTCTTATCGAGCTTAACCGTTTGGAGCGTGAGGACTTTAGGGAGATTCTTAGCGAGAAGATTGGTAGTCCCATGGTTCCATTGAGCTCTCCTGGTCAGATGGCTGATGGAAACATGGCGAATATATCACCTACTATTCCTATTAATATCTCTCGCGATCCTGGCAAAATTGAGAATGTCTACATTGTGGCGGACTGTTCCCCTGATGAGATTAAGGAGTATACAGAGCTGTTCAAAGAGTTTCCTAACATCTTTGCTTGGTCATACGAGGAAATGCCAGGTATCGACCCTCGTATTGTCGAACATGAAATTAATACCTATCTAAATGCGAAGCCCGTTCAACAACATTTGCATGCAGTGAATCCTAGAAAAGCACCCACTATTAAGGCTGAGATAGAGAAGCTGTTAAAAGCCGGTTTTATCTATCCCGTTCCCTTAACGGAGTGGGTTTCAAACCCCATTCCGGTTGATAAGAAGCAGGGAATTATCCGTGTATGCACTGATTTTCGTGATTTAAATCGTGCTTGTCCTAAGGATAATTTTTCCACACCATTTATTGATTAAATTTTGGATGAGTGTGCGGGAAGCGAGGTATTTTCCTTTATGGACAACTTTTTTGGATATAATCAGATTCAGATCAAGCCCGGGGATCAACACAAAACTGCATTTATTTGTCCATGGGATATGTTTTCATATCGGAAGATGCCTTTCGGTCTTAAAAATGCCAGAGCCACATTTCAGCGGGCTCAGTGACCTTGATTTTTCATGATCTCAAAACAATTATTGAAGTCTTTTAGGATGACCTTGTTGCTCATTTTCGGCTGAGAGTGCGTCATCCATAACATTTGAAATTAGTATTCGAAAGATGCCACCATTACTTGGTTAGGTTAAATCCTCATAAGTGCATCTTTTGCATGAAGTTTGGTCGTTTGCTAGGGTTCATTGTTTCCAAGGAGGCTATAAGAGTCGATCCCTTAAGGGTTGAGGCAATACTTCAATTGTCTCCTCCACGCAATATTAGACATCTTTAATGTTTGCAAGGCATGACAAATTTATTACGGAGATTCGTGGTTAAATTTTCCAATTTGACTAAAGGATTTATGCGTCTTTTAAATAAGGACAATACCTTTTGCTGGGATGAGCAAGCCCAGTAGTCCTTTGATGCTCTTAAGCGAGCCGTAGCATCAGCCCCCGTGCTTAGTCCATCCGACTATAGCCGTGACTTTTTGATTTATGTGGCCGCGTCCATGGAGACGATTGGTATGGTTTTGGTTCAGGAGGATGAGGAGCTCCATGAGCATGTCATATATTATTTGATCCGGAACCTTATAGATGCAGAAATCCGTTATTTCCATGTGGAGAAACTTGCCTTACCCACTGTTCATGTGGTTCAGAGATTGAGACATTACATTCTCCTTCGCTAGACCTTGGTGGTAGCTCATGTCAATCC
The DNA here is from genome assembly GCA_001517045.1 of Pseudotsuga menziesii. Lineage (NCBI taxonomy): Eukaryota > Viridiplantae > Streptophyta > Pinopsida > Pinales > Pinaceae > Pseudotsuga > Pseudotsuga menziesii. The sequence continues at coordinate 2,619 of LPNX011034749.1, read as the reverse complement.
ATTTTAGTTTGTCCTCACTAGAAGGATGATCAGGGGAAAGTATAATAAGTGGATTGTTATTTTGCAAGAATTCGATCTCGAGTTTGTTTTGGCAAAATCGAAGAAATCGTTAATTTTTGCGGAGCTCATTTCTGATTTTCCAAGTGTGGAGGAGGAGGAGGTTTATGAAGATACGTTTGTCGATGAGCATATTTTCCTTATCTCAACTTTGGATCCATGGTATGGGGATATCATCATATATTTGCAAACGTTGAAGGTCCCTACTCACCTTTCACAGGATGAGCGATGACAATTACGTCACATATCTAAGAACTACCTTATAGTGGATAACATTTTGTACAGTCGTGGGGTAGATTCCGTTTTACGTCATTGTTTAACCCATGATGACACTGAGGTTGTGCTGAATGATTGCCATGGAGGGGCATGTGGTGGTCATTTATCTGGGATTTCTACAGCCGAAAAAATCTTGAGAGCGGGATATTTTTGGCCGTCGATCTTCAAAGATTGTTTCAATGCGGTCAAGAAGTGTCACCCTTGCCAGGTGTTTGCACGCAATATGCGCTCACATCCTGCCCCATTACATCCGATTATCACAGTCGGTCCCTTCACCAAGTGGGGGCTTGACTTCATGGATTGCAACCCAGCTTCAGCTGGGGGGCATCATCATATTATAGTGGTTGTTGATTATTTCACGAAATAAGCTGAGGCTATGCCCACTGTTAAATTCGACGGTGAGATAACCACGCATTTCGTATTCAACTAAATTATTACTAGGTTCAACATTCCGAAAGAGCTTGTCATTGACCATGGTAGGCACTTTCAGAATAGAATGATGGAAGAGTTGGCCTCAAAGTTAGGGTATAAGCAGGAGCGCTCCTCTTCTTATTATCCTCAGGCAAATGGACAGGTTGAAGCAGTGAAAAAATCACTTAAGTCCATTCTCCAGCGAACCATCGCACAAAGCAATACAAATTGGCATATCATGTTATATCCTGTTTTGTGGGCCTATAGGACCATGGTTAAGACTGCCACCAGTTTTTCTCCATATCAGCTTGTACATTAATTGGAGTCTGTCTTGCCGATTGAATGCGAAATCCCTTCATTGAAGCTAGCTATAGAGCTTTACCATGCACTTCCGCATTGGAGGAATGTTTGGTCCACTTAGAGCAGCTTGATGAGTAGCGTCGAGATGCCTTAGTGGCTCTAGAGGTAAATAAGTGTCGTGTTAAGGTCCAATATGATAAGTTTGTCCGTACGAGGAGGTTTAATGAAGGTGATTTGGTCCTTTTGTGGGATCAAGCTAAAGAACCCTTAGGGGAAGGGAAATTTAGTCCCATGTGGCATGGTCCTTACGTAGTCAAACGTGTGTTAGAGAAGGGTGCCTATGAGCTGGTGGATTATGAAGGGACAGCCTTGGTGAAGCCTAGAAATGGGCTCTATCTTTAAAAATACTATGCATAATCTTCAGCCAGGGTTGATTATTGTATATTATTATATAGTTTTTTGCATAGTTAGGTTTTCTTATGGTGATCGGGTTTATTGATTAGCTTTCATTTCTTATGGCAGATGTCAATCATTACTACATTTTGACCAAAAATCCGACGGCCGTCATGTCGGATTTTCGACACTTCCCTGTCGCATGTACGACACTTTGATTTTTTGTTAAGCGTCGGAAACTTGGCGTCGCTTAAGCGACACTTTAGTAACCGTCGCTTAAGTGACACTGAGGTAACTGTCGCTTGAATTTAAATCTTCGGTTATCCGACATTGATTAAGCGACAATGACGAATTTTTTTTAAAACTTTTGCACCCACAGGCGTCGCTTAAGCGACGGAAACAAACAATAACAGTCGGAATAGCGACAGCTATACGCGTCGCTTAAGCGACAGATAGAAAGGAAAGCTGTCGAATAAGCGACGGAAACAAACAATAACGGTCGGAATAGCGATGGCTATAAGCGTCGCTTAAGCGACAGATAGAAAGGAAAGCTGTCGAAATAGCGACGGAAACAAGCAATAACTGTCGGAATAGCGATGGCTATAAGCGTCGCTTAAGCGACAGCAGTGATTTTTAAAAAAATAAAAATATTTACACAGTTACGTAGCATATAATCCAGAGTTTCAGTCCATAGTTATTTTCATAACCTTTTGCTGGTATAGTTACTAGTAAATTGATAAATTTCCCAACATTTGGAGTGCTCAAATGCACCTGCAAAAGAAAAGAATAAGAACAGAACTATGGCAATATAAAAGAAACTAGAACCAAAGCAATTGTGTATATTGCTAAAATGAAAGGAATTGCCCTGGAAAAAGTCACATACTAGCCTGGCGAAGATAAGCAATATAGAGTTTTTCAATCCTACAATCTCTGAAGTTTCCATGCGCCTGACAAGAGCTACAACAAGATCTCTGATATGTAGTTCCATGTGTGACGACAAATGTAAAATAAGTTGTAAAATATAGCTCCCAACAAAGAGTGACCCAGAACTGTCCAAATCTGGGTTTAAAATTCTGCAATTGTAGAATAGAATTATTAAGTCAAAACATATAAGAACCAGGACTTGACAGTATGTACGTTGTAGATCATTATATGGCATGTAATAGTATTCACCATTGCCAT
>LPNX011034738.1:218359-241362 GCA_001517045.1 Pseudotsuga menziesii | reverse complement strand
GAAAAACTTGTAATATTTTTTTCTCTATAACTAGCCTAGATCCATCTTAAATCTAAATCTACCATGCATCAATTCAAGGGATCAAATCCCTCAAGGTGCAAAACTCTCATTTTTTTCGCTCTAAAAAATATTTGGACCTCCATGGATTTGATCTATTTTGGCACAGGTATATTGGGAATTAAGATGGATCTATGTTAGTTTATAAAATATTATTAATCCTAACCATAATATTGCTAACTATTATTATTAACACTACTATTGAAAATTAACATTATTAACCCTAATAATGTGGAGTAATATTAATAACGTTTTTAACCCTAATGGGTGAATCCACGGACCTGGGTAACACTTTTTGGCAAGCGAATTTGGAAAAAAACCAAAAAACGTACCTCGGTCGAGGGCTTGTTAAATCCTCGACCGAGCTAATAATACCTCGACCGAGGGTTAATAAATATCTCGACCGAGGTATTAACTCGCTCGAGGTATGGACCTCGGTCGAGGTCTGCCAATAAATAGAGAACGCAAACCCCCTTTATAAATAAACATGATTTTTACATTTAGTCGAGAAATCACTAAATTACCAAAGGTTTTAAATAATAAAAATACTTTGTGCCTTCGTATATAATTTTTAATTTAAAAAAACTACAATTATGTGATATGATTTTGAAAAAGTCATATCACATAATTGTAGTTTTTTAAATTAAAAATTATATACGAAGGCGCAAAGTATTTTTAATACTTTAGGAGAGATGAAAATGTGAGCATGAAAAAAATGATATGACATCATTTCGTTGGATTCTATCAATTTATAGATCTGTAGATATGGGCCGAGGAGTCATAGAAGTCATAGATTTGATCAATCATATCTATGACTCCTAAGACTCCAAGACCCATTCTACAAATAAAGATAATTGACTCTTTTTTTCATTTCAAATACCAACTCTTAACAAATGTAATGACCGTGTACGCATTTGGCTTGGGGCTGTTCTCCTTATATAGAACAGGACCTCGACCGAGCTAATACCTCGGTCGAGGTATTAACAAGACCTCGACCGAGGGTTTGTTAAACCCTCGGTCGAGGGATGTACAAACCCTCGACCGAGGTCATGTTAATACCTCGACCGAGGTATTTAAATTTCCCTCATTCAAACAAATGTAAAATTTCCTGTCCCTTGCAGAGGTGTAAACCCTGCCATTCCTAGCACATAACTGAGCGGAGTTGATACCGATAGATTCACCAACGAATCTTCTATCCATTGACGTATCATACACGCATTTTGGCATTCATATGATATTTATTTTTTAATTACTTCTAAAACTTATACTTAGAAAACCACACTGCAACTTTGAAGCAGCTCAAAGAAAAATCCGTAGAGTTAAAAATACACAGCCAAAAAATTCTGAAAAATGCTCACATCACATATCGACATGTCCTCTTCAAAAGGGTATCTTTGGTTTTTCAATTTTTGAAAAAATAGAAAAAATTCCTTTACGTGGACAAATATGTGTTGAAAACGATGCTGAAATCGAATGTGGTCACTTTCGAAAAATAATAAATAATTGTATAATGCGAAAAAAATTAACAAAAAAATATGCACATCACACTGCATTTTATGTAGATCATGCTCATATATTTATTTTTTTTAAATTATTAATGGAATATTAAATTACTCTACGTGGACACGAGCCACTTATTAGCTTCTTCAAATTTTTAAGGTCACACAGTTCATTAAATGCAAAAATTCACACATTAAATGACATCGGAATAATTTTTTAAAAATATCACTATGAAGCCAACATAATATTCTACAATTTGTTTTCTTACTGCAAGTCAAAATTCACATGGCATATATGCGTTTTGAGGGCTTCTATCTAGCACATGAGTAAAAAATCAGGTTTTCATCGCCAAATTTGGCCAAAAAGTGTTACCCATCTTCATGGAATCACCCTTTGTAGTTTTAAGGGCTTTGATGTCTTTATAACTCAATCCATCGGAGTAGTATTGCCTCCTGGATTCTCTGTACGAGGTAATGTTGTACAGAGCTCCTTGGGCTTCGGCAATTGTGTTTGTTATTATGTCCAATGCATTGGCTAAAGACTTTCTCAAATGATCCCCCCCTCTAATAGATGAGCTAAGACGCCTCAATGATGTCAAACGCGCAATAATCTGTGAGTTTCGATCTTGTTCCCCCTCTGAATTTGGGTTTGGGTTAGGTTGTGGGTTATTATAGGGTGAGTTTTCCACATTGTGTTGTTCATTTGTCTTGTCTGTTAAGATTTAAACAAAAAAATACAAGTTATTGTACTTTTAATCATTCTTTGATTGAACATTCAATTTTTTTTTAAGTTTGTTTAAAATAATTATAAAAACAATGAAATTATGGAAAAAATTAAAGAATTGAAGACTAAGTGAAAAGGATAAGAGCATTTACCTGCCATTGGAGCCAATCCACCTCCAACTCAACCTAGAACGCCACCTCCAAAATCTAAAACACAAATCGCTTATGTGCTATTTCGCCCTTATAGTTTTTCGTTGTCCCGATGCTGTGCAAATGATATTTGAGGGGCCTATGGCCTCTGTTTTATTTATTTTTTCACTTTTCAATATTGCATATGTGATATTGTAAATGTGAAATAATGACTTCAAAGGTAGGGGAAGTGTTGAAGAAAAAATATTAAGTTTTTCATGGTTAATACTAGTTCCATAGGAAGCCGAGAATTATCTTGATATCTTCAATTTCACAAATATAACGAATTACAATGAGCATTTTTTCATCTACATATTATAGGTGAGACGTGGGAGTTGGCTCTTCATGGATATTGAGGACTTAGAGTTTCTTTTCATTAATTGATACCAAAGTCTTTCTTCTAATCCCTCATCCATTAGGATGAAAAGGAAGGATGAGAGAAGGTCTCGTTGATTATTTCCTCTATAAGGAGAAAGGTACAAGAGGGAGATCCATTCACCATGATTGAAAAAAAGTTTCATGAGGTCAGGGACAAAATATAGTTTGTCTAATTCATAGAGAATCTAAAGGATATACGAATTTGTCTAATATATTGCTAGTATAATCTATCAAAAGCCTTTTACATGTTGAGTTTAAGAAGAATACTTGGTTTTTTTGTTGTCTCAAGGGAGTGGATGAATTCATGTTTCATTATGATTCCATCCAATATATTCTGACTTTCTACATATTCCATTTGTTCAATTGAATTTAGCTGAGTCATGGGAGGGTTAAGTCTATTGGAAATAAATTTCTGATGATATTGTAAATGAAATTGCAAAGCAATATTGGTCATAAATTAGCGGGAGTGTTGGCATGATCCTCTTTGGGAAATAAATATAATAAATGTTGGATTAAACATGGATAGGACTCCTACTAATCTCTTAAGTTCTTATACGACTTCATGGGCACGGGATATCTTACAAGAATATGAAAGGTTTGGGGCTCCAAAGGGAATATATAGAGAGAGAAAGAGCGCAAATCCCTACAATAGACTTGTGGCCCTACTATGTGACATCATCAATAAAGAACCTTCCACCTATGAAGAGGCTACCAAAAAGAAAGAATGGAAGGTTGCAATGATTGAGGAAGACCAGTTGATCATGAAGAATAATGTCTAAGAGAGTGTTCCAAGACCGGAGAAGAAATTTTCCATTACTTCGAAGTGTTCCAAGATTCGTAACAGGAGGCTTCTCACATAAAGAAGGCATAGACTATGAAGAGACATTTGAACCCATGGCGAGGTACGCTACCATTAGGACCATACTTACTTTGGTAGAAGTTGTGAAATTGAAAATACACTATATGGATGTCAAGATAGTTTCCTTGAATGGTGTAGTCGAGGATGAAGTGTATGTGGAACAACCATTGGGATTCGAGACACATGATAGGAATACCAACAGGTGCAAATTAAACAAGGACTTATAAAGATTTAAATAGGAACCGAGGACATGGTATGGAAGGATGGGTAGCTTCCCGATGAGCTTAGAATTTAACAAGAGTAAAGAAGATTCCAACCTCTGCTTCAAGGTTGAAGATGGAACACCAGTGAGACTCCTTCTATATGTCGATGACTTGTTTCTAACAGGTAAAGAGGAACTCATTACAGATACAAAGAGGAGAATTGCTATAGATTTTGAGATGAAATACCTATGTATGATGCACTAATTATTAGAAATGGAGGTGTGGAAAAGTGCAAATGGGATATTCCTTGGTCAAGGAAAATATGCAATGGAGATTCTGAAGAGATTCAGAATGATGGACTACAAGGAAATGGCCACACCTATGGCATCTAACTTGAAGCTTCTGAGTGATGCTTCATCCGAGAAGTTCAATGTCATGATGTATCTTTAGATGATTGTATCAATGATATATCTGACGAATACGAGACCATACATATGCTTTATGGTGAACACGGATCCAAGACAAGTTCCCCTGATAACGACAGTGAAAATTTTAAGAACCTCCCTAAATTTATATATATAATAAATGGGAAAATCCATGTGATACATGAGAAAGTGTAAAGGTTATTTTATCAATAATATAATATGTATATATAATTTTTTTTGTGAATCTTTCATGGAATTAGAAAACCTTGTAAAAGATGGGCGAATCTTTCATGGAATTATAAAAATCTTGTAAATATTGGTGAATCTTTTACAAAATTATAAAATATTGTGAAATAAGATTAATCTTTCACAAAATTAGAAAACCTTGTATAATATTTAGCAAATCTTTCACAAAATTAGAAAACCCTGTATAATATTTAGCGAATCTTTCACAGAATTAAAAATCTTTTAAATTTTGGCGAATTTTTCATTGAAAGATAAAAACTTAAGTCTTGACAAAATTTGACTTAATAAAATTACCTAGATGATGTTGTATTTACTTTAGATTTTTCATGTACTATTGTACAAGAACACCTTGTAAAGAAAATCCAATTTCCAAGATAAATTGTTGACTTTATTCATCACTAGTACTTGTATACTATTAAATTCAAACCTCCTTAGAGATAAAATGGAGAGATGATTTCATAAATATTTGCAATTTACAGTAGAACATTTTATCAAAGTGTGAAGCTCCTTTATCACACTAAACTCAATGTACAGTCAATTTTCACAAAATATGTTGGGCCCAATCATCCCCCTTAATATAAAAATATAGCCACAATAAAAATAGTTGTTTGAAGCACTACTTGAAATACATCAAATATATTCCAGTAATGCATGCTCGAAATACTAGTCAATGCTCTCAAACAACTTCAATGGATGGTTTCATAGCATCCACATTGACATTAACATATTTCTAGCAAGGATGTCCCCATTTTCTTGCACGACCTACAATCAAGGTGAATAAGTTGTATAAGAGAAAGATAACAAGGTACTTCACAAAACATTAAAATGAAAAAATAACACATTTTTCTTATTTTACAAACTTTCCATAAAATACAAATGCTCTTCATGTATGATTCACAATAGGGAAAATTTTAGAAACGCGTACCTCAACATATTATTTCAATCTTTATTTATAAATATGGCGAGAATCCTAGAGGCTACATGTAATGATCTTTTAGTCATGAAATCAAGAATAAAATTTTATTAGATGAATGCCGGTCTCAATACCAATAAGTCTCCTATGATGAATGCATAGGAACCAAGTAAGCCAGTGCATAGACCATTTTTCTCTTCTCTTAGCAACTCAAATCTCATTTCCATTTCTAAAAACCAACACGTCTTTTTAAAGAAAATATAAAATAAACATAGTAGATTCTAAAATTAAAATGGAGAATATTCTTAAGTCATGCAACAAAGTGAAAGAAAATACAAGCATATTTCCTCAAAACATCAAATATTTAAAGAGAACAATAATAATTATAAAAAAACATTGAATGTTGCAAAGGGCTCAAATCACAATCAAGTATCAAGGGAATACAAATCTAAGAAAAATAAATGCAATCCAAATTTACAAAACAAACAAGCCATTTATGATAATAATGATCAAGCTAGTACAAAGGTCTAAAACTACAGTAAGTATCAAGGGAATTATAACAATAAATTTAACCAAAATAAACACAATTTTTTTAATTTGAAAAAATGCTCCAAATGTAAGAAACAACAATCCATTAATATCTTCCAAGATATCAAAGTTAAAAAGTTGTAACTTTTGTCTGAGTCCACTCTTTCTAAGTGGAAGTATTGTTAAGTTAATTATTTAACCTTTAATATAGGAAATTATCTATAAATAGATAGGTCCCAACTTCATTTCTTGTCAAATATAAGAAAAAAGCAATGTGTTAGTTAACTATCAAAACATCAAACTTCAAATAGATTGCATCAAGGAAATGTAGCTCCAATATTATTATATTTAATACGAATTATAAACTATAGAACCTATTTTTACTTGAAATGCAAGTTGAATTTTATATATCATAATCCTTATCCTGTCAAGAATTTAATTTTTCCAACCTACTCCAAAAAAGAGGAACATCAAAGTTAAACTAACAAGAATCATATAATATATTAAATTGCATTCATTTTGTATACACTACCAATGTATATTAATTTAGATAATATCTTGTGGGATATTAAATTCCTAATTCCCATGTCGACCCTCACTTTCTGCATTTTGAACATGGACTTTTATAGACGAAATATCATTATGAGCCTCCATAACATTATGTTATGTATCAAGTTCATTGGAAACATTTGTTATTTTGCATTCTCCTCTTCTCTCGCAATCTCACCACCCAAGTGCTAGAGCTCTATTGAATGGAAAATTGGTAACGTCATACTTTGTTACATATAATCTTAAACAAGTATCCACATTCTTATCAAGATTGTTCCTCAACTTTGACTTGAAGAATGATAGTGCACTAAACATTCTCTCATCCTCCACTAATCCCAAAATCATGGTTTGACATAAATTGGCTAATTTGAAATACTCTCACATTTTTTCTTGTAAAAATTGACTTATCAAGCTTGTTCCTCAACTTTGACTTTAAGAATGATAGTGCACTTTACATGATTCCATTTAGTCATAGCTAAATACACAATTGGAGATCGTAGCCTTAAATACATGTTGGTGCATGATTACTACAAGTTGGATCTTGCACAAAGAGAACCATTTGTTTAGGTTGGTTCTTGAATTTTGTGAGTTGGTGCTTGTTCAGGTCGAATTATTTACAGTTCAGTGTTTGTAATCAACAGATTAAAACATGTGGATCAGGTTATGACCTGAGTGAGTTGGTGCTCAATTGTGTGTGTTACTATTTTAGCAGATATTTTTCTAGTGGTCAAAATTTGTTAAATTGAAATAATTTGAAAACTGTGCCATATACTTATTCACCCCCTCGCATTATATAAGATAAATCCATCATATCAATTTTATAAGAGGATTTAAAGAAAAATGTTGGTATTATATGTCCAATAAAGTTTTAGAGATATGAATTTTGATGTTACATGGTGTTATAGTTCTCCACAAATGGTCGAGTGGTGAGCCAACATAGATTCTTCCTTTGCTATGAGTAACTTGAACTTATGATTTTCCATGAATGAGAAATTTTTTTGTGCATTATTCTTTTGCCAAATGTCAAATTGAAAATCCCCAACAATTGCAATATGTTCATTTTTATGAATTTATTTTATCATACTATGTACAGAGGAATCAAGTCCTTTAGGCGGTGTATGTGGTGTAACATAAATGTTTTCTAATATGATAATAGTTTTTTAAATCTAGAATCAATATGTAGCTATCTCAATTGGGCTTGTTGTGTAATTATTCAATTTCTCAATTACTATGTTTTGTTGGTAAATATGATACTTCCATGAATGGAAAATGCAAATATTTATTGATATTTTTTTGCAATGAGAGTTTCATTTGGAAAAAAAATCTAGTTGTGTTTCTTGTAGACACAAGACATCACTCCTCATTAGGTCATATTCATTGATGTCATTTCATTATGCAATGTTAGGCTTCGTGTGTTGAATGAGCATATGAGAAAATAACCTTTTTTCCAGTATCGATTGGAAGCCACATTCAAATTCCAAGTAGGATATATTTTGAATCCTTTCTATTTCCATACAAGCTTTTAATGAAGTATATAAATTTGTTTCTTAAAATTTGTTTAAAACATATAGTTGGTGCATGTCTCTAACACGTGAAAATATAGTGTATACAAGTCCATGTTGTTTATCTTCTTTTGGATCAAATGTTAGATTTTCCATTATAAGTCCATGTGATTTATGCAGTATTCATGCACATGCCAATTGTACATGAAATTGTTCACTAAGAATAGGGGCCTTATTTATTGATACCACTTGTCTAGATATATTTGTGATATATGTACACCTTTGTTGAATGTCAATGGAAAAATATTGTTGTATTGTTTCTTATTGCATTGAGACAATTGATAATGATGTTATTGAATTATTATTTATACAGGATAGGAGGCCAACTAGTATACAACTCATATTATACAATTTTCCACTTAACAAATTATATTTCAAAACTTTATTTTCCAAAAATAGTAAACAACACTATTGTGCAAATACTTTGCAAAGTATATATATAACACACCAATATCAAAAACATGAGCACCAACTCACTCAGGAAACAACCTAATTGCAAGAACCAACTCAGATATTACATGAACCAACCTGTAAGTACTTATATCAACTACACAAGAACCAACTTATTGATTTCAGATACCAAACTCGATGGATATCAGTCCTATTTCCACAATCTTCAACTCACAATGTTTAGGCACCAACCTAGTTGAAGACTTCAATCTCATTTTTTGTTAATTAATACTAACTAAATTCTCCAACACCAATTGGTTGGAAGTACTAAATCCCTTTTTTTATTTTCCAGTACCAAATGGATGGAAGCACCAACTCCTGTCTTTGTGTTCTCCATAACCTACTCAAAAGAAGCACCAAATCCATTTTCCTTGCCCCTTCTTGCCTCCCTAAAATGAAGAAATTATGAAATAAATGTGTTCTGCATTTGCATATTTTGATATTTATGTCTACGTCTTTTTGATATCTATGTCTACTTTTTCTGATAATCTATATCTATCAATATGTTTCCACTTTTGAAATTTGTCATATATGTCTTCTGCGATTTGTGATATTTGTTACTATTATCTCTTTAACACTACTACAATCTGTGTCAATCACTCTATATTTTCTTTGCATATTCTGATACAATGCATCCTTCTAATTTATGCACTATCTACTTTTCATCTTCATGATTTTCCATAATTAGCTATGTATTCTATAAACTTCTTCTAGAGCAACAAGTCATTGATACCCTAGAATAAGAAGCTTTCCAAGTCAAAATATCATATCTTCTTCGTCTTCAATATTACCTCGATACTTCCATCTATTTCTTATTTATACTCTTCTTGATCAAGAGATGTTTCCACACGTTGGGATAACTTTCACTTGGTGATTGCCTAACTCTCTTCTTGATCAAGCTAACCATCTCACTTCATATTATTTCGGCGTAACCATTTTTTATAATTCATCCTTGTGGGGTTTTTTGCACTTGCATTCATTGACTTGGGGGTATCTATGCATGTGATTCCCATCTCTTGATTGAATTTCCACACTTCTTAAACTTCCATGTTTATTCTCTATATGCTTCTTCAAACTAGTTTTGCACATATAGAGAGGCACAGCCTCATAATTATGAAGCTTTCATATAGTTTTATATATTTCTTCAAACTGGATTTTTACTCAGCATCATCTGATTGTAACAACAAACATCAATACCTTATACTTCATCAATATTTTCTTGCTTGACGTCAACCTTATTTCATGTTTAACATTAGACATCCATCTTGTGTGTTTAACATCATTTCTTATTTGACATGACATATCTATCCTATTTGTTTGACAGTAAGCTTGTTTCTTATTTGACATCATTTCTTGTTTGACATCAATGAAAACACCAAAGTGAAACAAATGTAAATTTGATCTAGACTATGTCAACCATGTCCTTTATATAGTGTTTAAAAATTCCTTATGTACCATTAAAACATTGTCTTCGGTTCCATAATTTCCTCCAATTGGTTCTATAGGCAAAGTTTTGTTTTAGGAAAATTGTAGAAGGCAACTTCATTTTATTGTCTACATAATAATTTTCTTTAATTGGATCATCTTATTGCAAAATTGATAACATTTTTTTTTGTGTGTTTTTCGACATCTTTGTTTATGTAAAATAGGTATGGAAAGGTTGTCAAATATCTATAAAAATGCTTGTTTAAATAGTCAATGTCATTGTATGTTTGTAAGCAAGTTATGATTCTATTGAATATGGATACAAAAATAGTATATTTTTTCATCATTATTTCTTTAAGCTCAAATAACATGACATTGTTTTTCAAAAAGCTATAGGTAATTGCATCAAATTGTCAGTTCATTTGTTGAAAAATCCAAAAATATCTTACAGGTTGTGACTGGAAAAGGTGTCTATAAAATATGGCATTAATATTTTTGAAGGGTGATGTTGGAGTGTCCATTATTTCTCGTATCCTTTTCTGAATGTTGCATAGCATTCAATAACTTATGAGAGAGGCGTCATCTACTAGAAAGAGTTGATGTTGTTGGTATTTTTTAGTCATTAGATCCAATTTGTTAGAGAACAGTGGGATCATATTTGATAGTGCCAAAGAAAAGTGAAGGGTTGAATTTAGAGTGGAACTATCTACATTATGTGCAAAGTTATGTATTATTATGTTGTTGTATTGATCTTCCATAAATAAATATGTGATAAAGAAAAGAAATGAAGTAGATTCAAGACAGAAACACAATGGATAGATTGAATGCCTTCTCATTATTAAGCACTCGGTTATATAGGAATACAACAAAACAATAATGTGGATGATCACCATAGGTTAAAAAAAAACTATGGGTCACTCAACTAACTACCTAACTAACCTTTGATATTACATTCTTCAACACACCCCTTTAATATTAGCTAGGACAATACTTTCAGCACTATCAATGCAAAAACATGCCTGCTAGTCTATGTCTCACCTAGGCTTACATTTCATTCAAAAATATCAGCTTCAATTTTTTCCTTGAAGTGTACATGGACTTCTTCTTCTTTTTATTCTAGATCTTGATGCTAGGTAGTTGTTCTTCAGAGCCTTCTTCAACTCATGGAACATATTGCAAGTCTTTTTCTTCTATTTCAACATAATTTTTCTCGTTGTCATCTTTACCTGCACACTGAAATGTTTTAATAGAAAAAATATGAATATATTTCAGCTCTTCTTGGAGATCATTCAAATCTTGGTGTTCCTCGTCAATGGAAGCTACTTCATCATTCTCATTGACTTCTTCATTTGTACCCACTTTACATCCTTCATTGCTTCTTCAAAAATAGCGGGTTGAGAAGAAAAGAGAGCATACTGTAAATGCTCATTACTAACAGGAGTCTCCTCATAGATCTCTCTCAGAATATCTATAATTGTTTCTTTTGTGCTACTATCAAATGGTTGTTGCTCATTATGAGAAATTGTTGCAGCTTCTATGTTTCTATCAACTGTCTCTTGCTCAGAGAGACTATCAATCACATCACTGAGTATCGCTACATTGACAGGTTTGTTTTTAGTGTCAAACATCAATGGATCAACATTGGTTTCCACATAAACACATTCTTATTGACTGTATTTCACTTCACTGTGGGATTCCTGGTGCTTTGGGTGACTTGCAAAGTCATATTCTTCTATAATCAACTCTTCACTAAATACTTCTTTTAGTATATTCCATGCACTTTTTGGAGTATCAGCTTCTACAATATAATGAAATAGTGAATAGTATATACTTTCGTATATGATACATAAAGAAACAACTTTCCTTCTTTCTTTTTGGAACTCAATCAAAGCCTTAAATGAATATGGATCTCTAGGATCTTCTTCAACTATGAAATGCCACAAATTTTGTAAGGTTAAAAAATTAATTACTTTGACTTCCCATACATCATACTAATATCCATGAAAGGTCTGTCATAAACCTTTTGGTGTTAAGATATTTCTTACCTCTTCAATATCTTCTGGTAGTTCTTCTAGTAGATCCATCATCAAGAATCAATCTTCTTTGATTTTCTTGGATCTTCTACAATCTTCTTGTCTCGATCACAACCTCCAATAAGATCATATCTATGTGTGTGTGTGTGTGTGTGCTTTCCACTATGTGAAAAGGCTTACCCAAAAACAAAAATAAATGTATCAAGAAATTGGCTATGATACCATGATAAAGAAAAGAAGAGAAGCAGATTCAAGATAGAAACACAATGGGTAGATTGAATGCCTTCTCATTATTAAGCATTAGCTTATATAGGAATAGAACATAACAATACTGTGGGTGAATACCATAGGTAAGAAAAATACTATGGGTCACTCAACTAACTACCCAAATAACCTTTGAGATTACATTCTTCAACAATATGAACATAGTGTTATGTATTATTCTTGTATCATTCAAAAACATCCCAAATGTGGCGTGTTTTAAGTGCCATATTTAACATTTTTTCCTTTGAATTATAAAAACTATATCATTAAAAAATGTTTGTACATACAATTACACACACACACACACACACACACACAGATATATATATATATATCCACATAGTTTGTGGTTGGATCAGGTCTATAGGGATCAAATTGTTAAGAATTAGTTATGGAATGGAAGACAATTTAGATTTTTTTTATTCCTTATATCCTTCTATTTAAATGGGTTCCATTGTGAGCTATCCATGCTAGCTACATGTTATCACGCACATTCTTCCTATTATACACTTATCAACTATTAATTATTTTTTATATTCTTTTTCTTTTTATCTCTCATTCTTCTAGTTATCCACCATGAATTGTTGGTTATCCATTTATCAACTATGAGTTATCAATGCATTTCTACTAGTTATCCATTCATCAGCTAGCTAGCTACCAGTTATTTTTTATATTCCCTTTTTAATAATTGTTTATTTCAAATTTTGAACAATTATGGATAGTAAACATGTCTCATCCTGGTTGGTAGATGAAAACCATAGACCGTAGTCCATCCCAAATCTCAAATAAAAATGTCTATCCAGTTAAAAATCATAGACATGTATGTAAGTTATCCCATTAAAAGGTTAAACTACGTTTACACCTTGCATTAAGATTCTTTAAAACTCTAACTAAGTTTCATCATATAAATAATAAAAATCTCTATCGACTTAAAAATAATAGACATGTATGTAAGTCTTATTTAATGAAGAACAAACACAATGTGGATTATCTCATGAAAAGGTTAAATGACGTTTACACCTTGCATTAAGATTCTTTAAAACTCAAACTGAGTTTAATCATATTTATTGGACACTTAAATAAATAAATAACATGTCTTCTCAAGAATTGATTCAACATCATATTTATTGCCCACTTGAAATATGTAGAAGAAATGATTCAAATATTTTTTGAACATGATAAATCACATTACACACGAGGTATGAAGGGGTGGAAGCATGCAATGTGTGAAGATGTTTTTACAATAGTGCTTACTATATATGCTTTTAACAAGTTTTCCTATAGAATATTACACCTAGTATAACTATAATTACACCTTACAAAAACAAAATTAGTTTCTCTTAACCTTATAAACACTTAATTGTTCAAAAATGTGTATTGTAAGAACTTAAGGGTGAGTGCACAAAGTTGAGGGACCTTTTATATGCAATGGTAGAATGAAGTCAAGTACTCTTCATCCATAAAATAGAAATAATCCCAAGCAATACTGACACTGCCAAGCCTAGTCCCAAGGCTGCCAACATGCATGCCAATTAGGATAGTTAACAAAATCGTTCCCTCATTTTAGAAAGAAAAATAGCTCCCATGTTTTACCTTGCAAAAATGTGCTCCCATTTACTAAAACATGTTTTATGGTTAAAACAGGTCGAGCCTATCATTTTTACCACAATGTTGCGCTGAAATGAGCTTGGAGAATGTGTTTTGGGTGAGAAAAGGGAAACAAAATCCACCTCGGGATCAATCTCTTCCTTTTGAGGTATTTTATTCAAATCTTCTCATGCTATTTTCCCTATATTCAATAATTTATTTTCCCTAATTTGAATTTAAACCAATTTTTTTAATTTATAGGCCCAAAGGAAACCAAAACCCCAATTTAATCATAAAAACCAAATCATTTTGACTATTTCCATATGTATATTCACAAGCTTCCTTGTGAATCCATACCAAAATCCACATGCCCAATGGAAACCAAAACCCTAATTAACTTATAAAAAACAAATCAATTTCACTATTTCCTTATGCATATTCACAAGCATCCTTGTGAATCCATACCAAAATTCACAAATATGCAAAGTTTTTCAAGTACATTGCAAGTTGGCATAAGTAATTTACACGCCCAATGTAAACCAAAACCCCAATCAACTCATAAAAAACAAATCAACTTCACTATTTGCATATGTATATTCGTAAGCATCCTTGTGAATCCAAACCAAAATTAACAAATATGCAAAGTTTGTCAATTATATTGCAAGCTTGCATACAACTAAAAAAAATCAAGTAGAATTCATATCTTCCCTAAAATACATACACAAACATGGTAAATCCCTTTCCTTTATCCGAAATATCGAAGTTAGTCATCCAAGAACATCAATAAATGCCTTATAGTTTTGATGAAACTTCCTAATACAAGTGTTAAAGTAAGGTATAGAAGCTTCCCATGCTTAACAAATATTTCATCTTGAGTGAAGGGTACTTTTTGGTTCAGGTCAAGACAACGGAGTTCAACAATAGGCTCTACGAACATTAGGATACATAGGGAGGTTGATGTGTTTGATTACATTCCAATCACATAGTATCATACATGATAGAATCCAATGAAAATAACATCAAGAGGAATCCATACATGCACCAAATTACATATAAACAAAGATCTGCTAAATGGAATTTGGAGTCCAAAAAACATCATGCTACAACAAATAAATACATATCTAACAAAATCCTTTCCTATACTAGGATTTTATTCATCAATAACACATTATGTCGTCTCTTCCATGCTCTAGCCCTTGCCTCTACCTGCAATATGAGAGTTGATCCTGCAAGGACATTAGTCAGCACCTCACAATTTTGATGAAACTTCATAATCCAAGCCTTAAAATAAGCTAGAGGAGATTCAAAATCAACATATGCACATAGGACATTTTATGTACACATGCATATGGAAATTGGAACTAATACTTGAATTTAGGACATAAATTTAAAATTTAAAATGTTAAATCTTTATTCTTTACTATAAAATTCAAGATCAATTTTAAAAAAGATGAAAATTATGTCTGATTTCATTATAGTTTAAATTGATTGGAGAAGTATTATTCTGAATCTTGTTTTATAAATTTATTTTTATGGAGTATTATTCGAAACATTCGTAGTGTGAAGATATATATTTTGTAATAATGGCGTAATAGGTTGGCCACTTGTTTCTAAACATAAACATGTTCCATTACATGGTTACTAACGTAATGGAATTGTCTCATCCTACGTTTCATCATTCAAATGCTCACATATCTTGGATGACTAGGCTAAATTAATATGGAAACAACCTTTTTTTGAATTTCTAGTCTCACGGATGATATAAGTTCCTAATATCAATTCACCTCCACATAGATATTGACAACTTCTTTCGCCTTGATGAAAACCCAAAAAAATAATATTTCTTGCTTGACAATGATGAGAAATAAGTCAAGTTCAACACCTCACAATAGGTAACAGAACTCTCAAAATATACACATGGAATAATAGTTTGCAACAAATATTTTTTCAAGAGGGGAAGATCTACACTCACCTTCAAACAGATATCAATTAACACTTCTTTCCAATTCTGTGTTTCACCCTATTGTGGGTATCGTTTCTTCTCTATGATGTCGATTAAACACAAACCATCAGCGTATATGTTTAATCCCACCTCCTACAGGATTTCAGGGACACCTGTTGAATCCCTACCTAGGGAATAGAATGTAAACCATGCATCAAAAAGGGGTTCCAATGGGTCATGATAGCATGTTTAGGTAGGTTCCATGTGGAGCACTAACCACATGT
This sequence comes from Pseudotsuga menziesii, assembly GCA_001517045.1. Taxonomy (NCBI): domain Eukaryota; kingdom Viridiplantae; phylum Streptophyta; class Pinopsida; order Pinales; family Pinaceae; genus Pseudotsuga; species Pseudotsuga menziesii. Next base: position 225,246 of record LPNX011034738.1, on the reverse strand, counting down.
TCATGATCAAGGAATTTGCAAAGCTGGCCCATACGTGCAACAATTTCACATTCCCTTATTGAGCAAAACCCTATTTTCCAAAATTGACCTAAAACATGATCCCTTATCCATGGACCCAGAGTAGAGGGCCACTGGTAGCACTATCCCGATGTCCTGAATACAACGGAGTCAATGGTTTATTGATCCAATCCATGTTCATCATTCTGTGGCATGTTGAAGCCCACCTCCTACAGGATTTCAAGGACACCTGGTCAACCCATACCCGGGGAATAGAATGGAAACTGTGCATAAAAATGGGGTTTTGGTGGGTCATGCAAGCATGTTTAAGGAGGTTCCATGTGGGAACTATAGCCACATGTTCACAGTCGAGGAATTTGTAAATATAACCCCTATGTGAAAAAATTCCACATTCCCTTACTAAGCAAAACCCTAGTTTCCAAAATTGACCTAAAACAAGATCCCTTGTCCATGGACCTAGAGCACAGGGCTACCCCTAGAACTATCCTGATGTCTTGAATCCAACAGATTGAACGAATGGTCGATCTAATCCACGGTCATCATTCTATGGCACGTTGAATCCCACCTCCTAGACATTTTCAAGGACACTTGTTGAATCCCTACCTGGGGCACAGAATGGAAATTGTGCATCAAAAATGGTTTCTTGTGGGTCACTCAAGTATTTTTAGGGAGTTTCCATGTGGGAACACTAGCCACATGTTCATAGTCGAGGAATTTGCAAAGTTGGCCCCTATGTGCAAAAATTTCATATTCCCTTACTAAGAAAAACCCTAGTTTCCAAAATTGACCTACAAAATGATCCCTTGTCCATGGAACGAGAGTAGAGGGCCACCCCTAGCACTATCCCGATGTCCTAAATCCAACCAAGTTGGTCGTTCATCGATACGAGCCATGACCATCCTTCTATGGCACATTAAAGCCCACCTCCTACAGGCTTTGAGGGACACCTGTTGAATCCCTACCTGGGGCATAGAATGGAAACCATGCATCAAAATAAGCTTCCAGTGGGTAATGCAAGTTTTATTTGGGAATGATACCCACATGTTCATGGTCGAGGAATTCACAAAGTTGATCCCTATGTGCAAAAACATCACATTCCCTTACTGAGAAACTTACCCTAGTTTCCAAAATTGACCTAAAAATCGATCCCTTGTCCATGGACCCATAGTAGAGGGCCACCACTAGCACTATACCAATTTCCTAAATCCAATGAATTTGATGTTTCTCTGATTCAAGGCACGACCATCATTCTATGGTATGTTGAATCCAACCTCCTACGGTCTTTTAGGGACACCTGTTGAATCCATACTCGAGGCATAGAATGGAAACCGTGCATCAAAATGGGGTTTCAGTGGGCAATGCAAGTGTGTTTAGGTAGATTCTATGTGGGAGCACTAGCCACATGTTCATAGTCGAGGAATTTTCAAATTTGACCCCTATGTTCAAAAATTTCACATTCCCTTACTCACAAAAACTCTAGTTTCCAAAATTGACCTAAAAAGGATCCCTTGTCCATGGATCCCGAGCAAAGGGAAACCCCTAGCACTATCCCTATGTATTGAATCCAACGGATTCGATGGTTTGTCGATCCGAGCCACAACCATCATTCTATATAATGTGGAATCCCACCTCCTACAGGCTTTCAGGGACACGTATTGAATCCCTACCGAGGGCATAGAATGGAAATTGTTCATCAAAAAGAGGTTCTAGTGGGTCATGCAAGAATTTTTAGGTAGGTTCCATGTATGAATGCTAGCCACATGTTCACAGTCAAGGAATTTTCAAAGGTGACCCCTATGTGCCAAAATTTCACATTCCCTTACTAAGAAAAACTCTATTTCCAAAATTAATCTAAAACATGATCCCTTGTCCATGGACCTAGAGTAGAGGACCACCCCTACCACTATTTCGATTTCCTGAATCTAACGAAGTTGATGATTTGTCAATCTAAGCCATGACCATTATTCTATGGCACATTGAAGCCCACTTCCTATAGGCTTTTAGGGACACGAGTTGAATCCCTACTCGGGGAACATAATTCCTACCTCTAGGATCCAAACCAGGGTTTCTATTGTTTAGAATGAGAACGATGGTTTACAGTGTAAACTAGATTTACTAGGATTGGATATAGGTTTTGTAAGCTAGGATTGGACATGGTTATTAGGCTAGGATTACCAATACTTAAATACAATGCTCCTATGGAGAAATAATTATCTAATTCAAGGAGATGTCCTTATAGGACCAAATTTGAGATTCAAGGAAGATGCAATAGACATATCCTAGATAGAGTGCTATATAATTCTCTTGGCCTATATGGCATGAGCCATGTAAGTATGAATATAGTACAACAAATCAATGATGAAGCTTATGCAATTTATCAAGTTGTAGAACTATATTCAATTTATCAATTTATCAAGTGATCAATGTATCAAGTTGTAAATAATCAATGAGACCATGAAACCAAAATACCTGACTACCTACTTGTGGTCATTCAACTATACCATCAAGATCACCTCTAATAGAAATGGTATCCTTTAGCCTCTCGTACTCAGAGTAAGGCAACACATATCATGACTTTGATGAGTTCTTCCTTGGCATTGTTTGCAACTGGAGCTTTGTGCCAATAACTAAGTTTGTATAATGGTATACAATTTGACTTGGTCTATAATATTCAAATACATAACCTTTTTTCTTTTGTGCATGGGAAACTTGTGTCAAGTATTCTCCTTTGATAACCATCGACCCAATTGGAAAATCATTGCCCTCAGAATTAATTAATGAAACAATTAGAGTTCGCTTCCCATCCAAGCAACTTTTCGGCTAGTAGTCAGTGTGTGATTCATTGCCTCTCAAGGAATTCACTGCGTATATGTGCCCTGCATAAAATAAAGTGCTGACCTAGGAGTCAGCTAACTAAATACAACTAGTCGTCAAACATTTCAAAGTTATCAACATAATAGTCAAACCTGGTTGTACGAGATCTGAAATGTGGTCATAGTCATGTGAAATAATCAACTAGACTTCCTCCAACTAGGATAATTTTGTAGTTATTTGTCAACCATTGGGGAGTGATACATGATCCCAACTGTCAACCCAATTTGTGGATTCACAGTTGTCCCATTCACCACTATTACATGGATAACAAAAAGAAGAGAGTTTGAGTGTCCACATTTCAACTATAGCATTGTCTATCGTTCTAACTGAATGGAAGGCATGAGTTCCTTGGATGGTATTGCACTCATATAGGTGTTATTGATCTACATTGACCACCTCCCAAAAATATCTATGTACATGTGCTTTTTGAGATGATTGTGCTTCCTTCCTTATGGCCCCCTTCTCCATCATTGAAGAACACCATGCACCAATAGTATTTGCATCTCGGATGAGTGAAATAGTTGTGAATTTCATCTCTTGCCTACGTAATATAGTCTTGGTGCATGCACCTGCTCCATCATGTTCACATCTTCCATGTTCGGTCTCAAAATAGTTCCAAATATGTGGCAGCTTGTGCCTCTTGTGGAGAATACACAACCGTTGGAATACATGGGAATCTTTGAATTTCCCCACACAACCATTAGACCAAATCCAATGTTGTTCCATATATATATTTTTATCCTCCAAGTGATTGTAGAACAATTGACTCGTTGTGTTTTACAAAATCCAAGTCATGACACGTATCATAACTTACGTAAAACGGATACTCCTTCAATATAACCCTTTTCTCTTCAGTACTATCTGCCACATGTCTATAGGTGATATGGACCATTATGTTGGCCTAGTCTGAGTGATAATATTGACTTTGAATCTTGTTTGGTGGTTGAAAAGAGTACTTTTCCACAAAATCAACCATTGATAATATAATTCCAATGTGAAATGTATCCCTACACATTCTGAGCTGCTTATCTTGCCAACGATCCAAATGTACATACTTTACATATTGTTGTGTCTTTTCAAATAATTTCTCCATGAAGTTGTAAACCTGTACCTGGTAGATCAACAGATCAATAGGTTGTTACATATATGAAGTAGCAATACATGAAGAAAAAAATACTATTCAAGAACTCGTTACTAGCCTAAGAGGTGACCAATTGTATTTTTTTCTTTTGTTCCCTCCACTGATATCATATGTGACATATTTGAATGACTGCAAGTTCACTTCATGTCTCCCAAGTTCATGATCATCGGTCACATGTACACATTTGTCCAAAAATTCCATTCCACCACACCTTGGGCATGTCCCATCTATGCAAGGCCTTTGATAAAATGTGCAACCTTCTGTCCTTATACACAAAATGATATGAATAAAGTCTCTAGATGATGTCAGTAGCAATGTAGTTGAGCATTCCTGCACAAGAGTGTTATGAAATACACGCAATATATGTATATATGCATCATAATAATAACCGTAATCAATGTGATATCGACAACAACATGTGTTATGAGTTGTTTTTATTTTAACATACCATGGTTTTTATTTCTCAAAGGATATTTGGCCCAAGTTAAGTTCATTATGTTCATGCCTAAATATCTCATATAATTCTGTTTGTGTCATGTCAAGAAAATGTTTAATGTGGGGCTCATGATATCTTGAACCCCTTATCAATTTTAGTAAATATTTTTGGTTTGATGAAGGTATACTATTGTCATGCAAAACTCCTACACCAGTACCGCATTAATGATCTTAATATCGACACGCAGCAACCTGCCAATGAAGGGCTAGACATCTATTTGACCAGAGTCAAGTTGTTCTCTTCTAGAACAATACCTACGGAGTGCTTTGATATCCAATCCTATAAGTTTGTATGTAGGATTAAGAAGGTGAAGGGACCTTGTGCTTTTGTTCACAATTGATTGTGACAACACACGATGAGATGCATTGCAATCCTTTTAACAAGATTTCTTCCCAATAGTACTAAATGCATCTACTAAACTTCTGAAAACATGAGAACTTTGTTTAGAACTGTTTATCATCTTTATCCTTAAGATTTTCCTAAAAATAGTCATAGACCTAGATTTTAACAATGATATAAATAATCTACATTTATCTCCATCACATTTAGAATCAAAATAGTTGACAAGAATCTGTTGAGATTGATATGCAATCATGCATTTAGACAACGTACCTTCAAGTGAACCAATGAGAATTTCATTGATCTGTATACGTTTTGGAGTTCTTCGGCATGAAGTTGCTAATGGAGGTAGGGAGGTTGACTACACCCTGTACCATATCACCTGTTTGGTTTGGTGTTTGAACATCAGCTTCATGTCCTCCCATGTCTTCTCATCGGTCGGACAATGGAAATTGGAAATCCTCATGGGTGGTGTGAACAACATTGTCTTCTTCGAGCATACGTTCGGCATTCAACGTCTCTATAACTTCATCACTTGTATACCCACATCCAATTAAATATGCAAAGGTTTCAGGTGGCCTTGATGTGCACCTACATTTTACTCCTTGATCAGTGCCATGTAGTGCTCATGCTTCTACCGATATGGAGACCGAAGGCCCCTCTAGCAAATTATTTTGTCTTTCTTTATGTGGATTGGTAGGAAGAATTGTAGCATCCTCAACAACCAAAATTGGTTGAGTTTCCATAGATTGTCTTTGATTGGTCATGTCGTTTCTTTTCTTCTCTCTAATTTCTTCAAGGATTTCATCGGGTATCCTCCTCCTTGCTGATTTTCTTGTTTGATTGCATGAGTTTCCCATCACCACAATGATCAATGATATATGGTGCTCCTCAATGGGAGGTTACCTAAGCTTGGTTTCTTTCTTTCTTAATTGTGTCTAATACTCAAATTAAGGGGAATATTGAGAGGAAGGTTTCCTTTGCTATCTCCTCAATGGTACTCTCAATGGGAGACACCCCAAAGTTGGTTTCTTTATTGCTCAATTGTGTATAGATACTCTTCAATGGGAAATTCCCCAACCTTGGTTTCTTTCTTCCTCAATTGTGTCTACATACTCCACCACAATGACCAAGTTAATGTTTTCTTTGCTAGCTCCTCAATTGCAAGAAAGTTAAGGGTCGAGAAGCTCTGTGGTGCTCCTCAATGGGAAATTCCCCAAGCTTGGTTTCTTTCTTTCTCAATTGTGTCTACATACTCCACCACAATGACCAAGTTAATGTTCCCTTTGCTAGCTCCTCAATTGCAAGAAAAGCAATGGCGGAGATGCTCTATGGTGCTCTTCAATGGGAAATTCACCAAGCTTGGTTTATTTCTTGCTCAATTAATTCTTTATTTCTTAGTCCTCAATGTATACCATGATCCAAGCAATACTTAGGCACTTGTGATGGAGATGATTGACGTCAAAAACAAAATTTTGTGTGATAATATGGTGAAGAAGACAATGAACGCACTGTCTACAACCTAAATTTGTGCATGGACTGTGAAACCTATGTGGAATATGATAGAGTGTTTCTTGGACAGGGACTGGTGTTGTTTATACTAAGACAAAACATCCACGTGTTATTGTTAACAAAAATGGGGGCACGTTTTGATCACATAAAATGGTTGTGTGTTTTACTCCAATAGTGTTTAGGAGAAATTAAGAAGGTAGTTGCATGACTAAGGGATCATTCATTGTTTAGGGGGGATTAACAAGCACTCCCTTAATCTTTGCACCTTAACAACCCCGCTCTCTTCAACCTAACTATATTGTTTTAAAAATCAAGGGATGTGTGTCTGTGAAAGAGATAGGTTAGAGGGTGTTAGTTGTAAGGGGATACATAGGGATGTGTGTGTGTGAGAGAGAGATAGGTTAGGGGTTGTTAGTGGTAAGGGGAGACATATGGATGTGTGTGTGTGTGTCAGAGACATAGGTTATGGGGGTGTTAGTGGTAAGGGGATACATAGGGATGTGTGTG
>LPNX011034738.1:186494-214692 GCA_001517045.1 Pseudotsuga menziesii | reverse complement strand
GGGGGGGGGTGTTGGGGAACTATGTAATTAGAGATAGAACAATAGGGGTTGCTTAAGAGTTATAGGTAGAGAGAAAGGGTTATGGGTTTAGGGGTGGGGACATATAGGTGTTAGTGGTAAGGGGGGAGATAGGCATGAGAGAGAGAGAAAAAAATGGGGCGGTGGGGTGTTAGGGAGAGAGAGGATGTGGGTTAAAGGTAGGGACAGGAGGAGGGGGGATTATAGGTAGGGAAAGGAGGAGCGGGGGTTAGTAAGAGTTAGGGGGAAGAGGGGAGTGTGGGGGAACATAAAATAATAAAAGTATTGGTATAATTGACAAAACAAGCACTCATTGTAGTTTTTTAAAATGCGCATGTGTTGTGCTTCAATAAAAACGCACATCCGTTTTGCATCAATAAAATGTGCATGCATTATTATTCAATAAAATGTGCACTCTTTTTTCTTTAATATAACGAGCGCATGTTATGTTTAAATTCAAAAATGTATTCCCTCCAAATGATAAGTTTGAGCTTCCACCCATGCTTGCATGTCATTTTTATGCCTATGCGTCTGATTCGGACTTTGCTTTGAATTCAGCATGCCTATGCCTTGGAGTATGATAAACTATGGATAATTGAGCATTATATCCAAAATTTCAATATGCTAGATTTAGCCGTTGGTTACAGTATGCTGCACACCTCCATTTTTATGAAAATTTAGAAACATATATGTTTTTTTTGCAGATTCCAAATATGTAATTTTTAACAAGAATACGTAATTTTTTGTATTTTTTTCTTATTTATCTTCTTTCATCACTCCTCAACTCAAATAACACATTGTTAGTGTTTTGCCCATATCTTTTTAATTTCTCAACCATTTTGAAAACAAATTGTATGGTGCACTAAAGAACACCGACCTCTACATGCTATAAAAAACCCATTTCCAAATAATTGCATTAAGACATTGAAATCCTAAACCCACAATTGACATACCGTTTTTGAGGTTTTATCACTTAGATAATTAAAAAAAAAATTAAAAATATTTGTTTATTATTGGAAAAATAGTCATTCACTATTACTATATGTTATCTATATGTCTACTAGTTTTTGTAAGTTTATTCCATCATTTAGTCACTCAAAGGATGCACCCACAAAAACATATACCTTATAATTTGTCCCGAAAATAAAAAGTGCCTATTAAAAAATATCTAAATTTAGATAGTTAACATCATTCAATTTCCTACATTTCTTGTTTTTTACTCATCACAAGATTCATTGTGTAACTGTCTAAAAATATCCATGTAAGTTGATGGATGTCTATTTTTTCAGTTTTCTATTGCATCTAATGCGTCAAAAGATACCCTCATCAGCTTGCACACACCCATATCAACAACTGGGATATTCCATGGAGGCTTGTTAGGTGCACACTAAGGCAAGCATTTGAAAATGCCAAGGCACTTCCCTACATAAACCCATGGAGGAATAATGACATCTTTGAAGATGGAATTATTCTGAGAAAGCCATGCACCCCAAATAATGAAATTGGGAGTGAAATGAATGATTGAAAAATGGTGTTGTTAACCCATGATTTCCAAGCTTCAAGTATACCAATGCCACTCCATATGAAATGAACATCGATAAGTAAGGCGATATGGTGCCACATTTCCATCATGAATGGGAAAGTTAAAAACATGTGTACAATATCTTCAATAGCCATCACACATCGAGAGCAACTACTAGGACCAATCCTGAATTTGTGAACTAAAACATCCCAAAATAGGACCTTGACCTCTAGGACAAGAAAAAATAATATCTTGATCTTGTATGGGAAGTTAAGGTGCCAAATACTCCTGCACCACCATTTGAGTTATGGAATGTCTTCATCCTCCTTGAGAACCATATATCCCATATTGGGAGCATAACAACCCCCTTTTTCATTCTTCACCCATAACAAGACATCATCTTTGTCACTAAGATAAACATTGTTGTTAGCAAATGACTGTAAGTATCTAATCCAAATGCAACTCTCAAGTTCATTTAGATCTAGTTTAGCCATAGAGAGCTAACATTGTTTGAGAATGTTAATGTCATTCTTTATGATCCAGTAAAGGAAGAACGTGCCATGATCAGTGAGGGAGTTGATAATTTCATCCATAAATTGTATGAAATCATAACAACCAATCCACTGATCTTGTCCAATCCGGACACTTTTGCCATTTCCCGCATTCCAGGATAACCAGTTGACGACAAGACTGAAATAAGTGATTATCTCTTTCGATATGGTTGGGAGGAACACATATTTCATTTATATTTTCCCAACAGTGGTTCTAGGTTCCTTGTCCTATTTCTTATCTGTTTTAAGAACTAGTTATATTAGGATTTCAATTTTTATCAATGAATCACAACTATCTTTCTTTTAGCAGAAATCTTATTATGCATCTGAATAGAGTATTGCTATATTATGCATTTGAGTAGAGAATATTTATTTATTATGCATATATATAGAATATTGATTTATTATGAATCTGAATAGAAAATTGATCTTATTATGTATCTCCTCAAATCTTTCCGATTATGTTTTCGAATCTAAATATCTTTCGTATTTATATTCATGTCTTTAAAATAATCTTATTTAGTATTTGTATGATTTCTAACGAATCTTTGTTTGGGAATCCATACCCAAATCGCGTGTTGATTAAACTATTTAGCAAATTGAATGAAAGATCCAAATTAGATGGTATAATGTAAGTTGCTTAGGATCACAACTAGGGATGATTTTAAGGGAGAATTATAGCCCATTGGCGAATTTTAAGGGGTGCCCAAAAAAAGGTGGGCGAATTTTTAGCCCATATTTTATTTTATATATAATTTTCCTTGACTAAATAGCCTGCACGATTAAACTGTGAAAATTCATAAAATATAATTTAGCCAATCCGTCGATGGGGAAAATCCTGACATTCATGCCCGATTTCTTCTGTAATGGAGGTGAAATCGCCAAAAATTTACAGTTTTGGAGGATAAATGGAGATTATTCGCCCAAATTTATGGTAGATAGGTTAAAAAAATTGTATTTCGTCCCTATTTATGGATCTTTGGGTAAATTTGTTTTAGTTCGTCCCTGATTTGTAGGCCCTAGATGTTCATCCATTGGGTATGGAGTAGCACAAGATTTGGGTCTACTTCACGTTTGAAATGGATGGCACAGGTCTGCTACATCGATTTACTTCGAGATTTTTCCTTACAAGGTTAGCCAGGAGACTGGATTCATTGATTATGATAAGCTGGAGGAGAAAGCCTTGGATTTCATGCCTAAGCTTATTATCTATGAAGTCAGTTCTTATCCCAGGGACTAGGATTATGCTAGGTTCCGTGCTATTACTGATAAATGTGGTGCCATTCTCTTATGTGACATGGCTAGCATCAGTGGCCTTGTCGCTACCCAGGTAACTTTGCTATTTTCGCTGACTTTGTTTGGAACAGTTACTTAAATAGATCATGTTAAAGATACCTATATTTTATATACTGTATTTTTTTCTATTACATTCACAGATGCATGTAAGATGTTGTTGTCATACTAGACATATCAGCCTTATCCTCACCTGGTGACAGAGCAGAATCTCGTAGAGAAGGTCTGCAAAATCAAAGTGCAGCCAGTGGTTATGAAGGAGTGTGCGTGCTTAAATATCTTGGTGTACGAGATCTCTTGTATCGTCTGACATTTATTTCCAATTCTAATAAGGTATTATAGGTCTTGTTATCCCTTACTGTACTAGATCAGTGATTCTGCATGTAAATCATAACTTGCTCTAGTGGTTTGTCTCAAAGAGTTCTCAATGTCAATTTGTTTCAAAGAGTTATCAATGTTTTTTATCATCATGTGCAGCTTCATGACAAGAAAAGACGTGTTGATTTTAGAGGAGTAAAGAAGGATGGTGAGGAGGATGATGCACCCCATTTTACGGTAATATTTGTCCTCAATTTCTAATCTGATTTGTCAGCATCTGGGAGAAATCTTTGGTGAGCTAAAGCATCTAGTTACCCCTTTATTCCTATAATTTATGAATCTCTCTTTAGCGTGAAATAGTTGTAATCTAATCCTCACATCCTATGGCCTTGACTTTGTTGCATTTGTTTGGATATAAATTTTCAATATCAGAAACCCCAATGACATATCTAGTTGGCTACAAATGTAGGGCCTGTGGCAGTTTTCATTTTCCCATGTTTACTTATTGCATCCCTATTGCTACTTGTTATTAATGATTCTGATTGTCAGCATTCTATGTATCATAATTTCTATTTCTCCTTTCAACACATGTGGACCTCCTATGCTCATTTTAAATATATATTGGCTATTGCCTTCAATTTATATGAACTGCTTATGTAGAAATGCTTTTGGCTTTGGCCAAAGCTTTAGAGTCGTCTCTATTGTCAGTTTCTGTATTGCCATTATTTGTTTTTCAAATTTGATTCTTTTTTTGCACAGTTGTATAACTTGAGTTGGACTAACGATTAAGAACAACTTACAGGAACTTTGTATGAGGTAGTTAATATTCACACCGTTGAGTTGGATAGGATAAATGAATCTTAACTAGCTCATACAATGTTCTTGTACATGTTAATGCTTCATGTTATTTATCTAGCTTAGACAAGCTGTACTTTATAAACAATTTATGTAAGTAATACATAGGTTAGTGAGAGCTGGTTTATAATACATTTCCTACTTCAAAAGTTTTTCCAGTATCGAAGCTGGCTTTGGCATTAAATCCTTGATAGCAAACTTCAGGATCCCTGATTCTAGTACTATTCTCATCTATGGTTTCTGTTTATGCACTGTATAACTTCTTTGGCATGTTGTTGGTTGTCTACATGATGTCCATAATTATTAATAATTACAAGTCTTAGTTTTACAATGGTTGGAATTTTGTTCCACACTAATATACCTAATTGTGTATGTTGTTAACACTTCCACGTGGTTAATGATTAGGAGACAAAGGTAGTTTCTAAGACATTATCCACACCCGAATTTTGATATTCAGGAAACTAGTATCAAAGTTAAAGTCACTGCATTGAAATGGTAGCATCACCCCTCACTCTGGTACTAAAATCACAGGAATAATGTATTTTTGGTGCCATTACATGTGGTCCCTATTTGGGTTGTGGTTATGCACATGATAATTGCAAGTCTTACTACTACCACAACATATCATTATGTTGGGAATCAAGATTATATTCCACATTATTACTCCCTTGTCCATTAAAACTTGTAAACATAAAAATTGAAGTTCTTTTGTTACCAAAAGCTTATGTGTAATAAAAAAATCGATAAGGTGGAGAGTATTAATATGGAACAATATACTAACATATTGATAGGTTGTTGATCTACAAATCTGATCTCGATCCCCTGGGATCTGTAATGGAGGAATATCCCATGGAAAAGGAAATGGATCCTCCCCCAATGAAATAAATCCTGAAGAGTCTATGGTTTCTATGACTACAGATCCCCATTCAACTTTTTTTTAATGCCAGAAAAGTCCCAAAGTGCCAAAAAACCCAACCACCCAAATACCACTCATATTCTATAAGAGACTAATACCCCCATTGCAGAGTACAAAAGATTGAATCTCTCTTGGATATTCCATGCATAGATTGAATTTCTTTAAAATTCAAGAGACTGATACCCCCATTGCAGAGTACAAAAGATTGTCACTGTAGACCAATTCATCAGTCATCTACATACTGCATGCATGATTTTAGATCAAGATCCATCATCAATAGACAATTTCTTGAAAGCTTGAAGATTCAATTTCTCTAGGATATGACACCTACAAATTGATGTGCTTCAAAATTCAACCTACTCGTGAATAGATCCTGATCTAAGTAGCATGAAATGCGGATATGGGAATGCCTGGAAAATTGACCCCCAAAATTTGTATGTCTAGGGAAACATGGCATGTGTGTGTATATAATAAATAACACATTATCTTGCAAGAAAATAAGAATGATGGATTAATTTGTAGGTAGGTTTAGAAATGACTTAGATATTATTGTCTTAATTTTCCAGAAGAATTTTTAATGACCCCCCCCACCAAAAAATTGGTATGTCTAGCGAAAATGGCATGTGTTTGTGTGTATAGTAAATAACACATTATCTTCAAAAAAACTAAGAATGATGGTTAATTTGTAGGTAGGTTTAGAAATGAATTAGAGATTAATTTGTCTTAATTTCTCGTAAGAATTTTAAAACTTCCTATGGGTTCCACACCCCTTATGGTAACTTGGGGTATTTCTGAGATGTTTTCATGAGTTTCCAGTACTCGTACATGGGCAGTTTAGGAGTTTTGTTCCCTGATAAATGTTATGAAGTTTGCCAAGGGTCTTATAAATCTTTTAGCCCTTGTTCTATTTATACAATGAGCATGTGAGTTTGTTGTACACCTACAATTAGTGGCATGGTGGTTGAGAGCTAAAATATATGAAATGTGACGGTTTAAATTTTGACCTAGTGTATTTTTCCCTCAAAGAATATTGTTCTCTCTGTAACATGATACATTACATATTTCTACAATTCAAAACCCAAGTGATGATACGTGTATAGAAAAGAGCTTATGCATGCCTAATTTTAACATGCATAAATGATAGTGTATGGTAACTGACCAATGGACCATCAAAACATTTTCACTAGTAGTGGAAACAGGGCTTCCCCTATGCCTTTTTACAATTGATCATGTTAATTAAGATTATTAAAATTCATCTAGACTATCGCAACTGATAGAAATTCAAAACAGAATCTTTGTTTAGTTTGGAAATTTCTCTAGGATTAATATATACATATATTTAATTATAAAAAAATATTTTTTATTTTTTTTGTACCCACTTTTTTATTAGTATATTTGGATCTCGACTTTTCATAAAGCTAATGTATCTGTATCCTTATCCTGGTAAAATTTTTGGCCAAATTACTTATTGGTAAAAGTGTTGTTATAAGAAACACTGGAGTGAGCATGCTGCCACTTTAAGACATGTTCTATACAAAGAGGGGCCAAGCCAATTTGCAACCCAGGGCTCACATGCCTTCCCTAAGTTTTAAAGAGTTTGAGAAGTTAGAACACCACATTATCAAGGTGCAACAGCCTCATCTTGAATTTCAAGAAGTTTGTCCTTGTTGCATTGTGGTAGGGAATCACTGCAAGTTCTTTTATATGAATTCTGGACAACTGTTCACCTTTAGATTGGCCTTGTTTGTCCATCTATGTTTATGTAGGTTCTAATATCTTCTAATTTTAGATAATTATATCAAATTCAGTGTTGAGTGAAATTATAACATACAGAGAAACACTGGGTTCTAATGTATCCATGCATTTAGACATTGATGCATTATATGAGTTTGAATCTATCAAACTCTAACAATGTTATGGAAAATATACCAGAATCATAAAGGAATTTGTTCATATGGGCCAAAGAAGCACAGAAAGGAATGGATTCAAATTGTCCTCCCAACTTTCCATATGATGTTGTTTTCACATTGTGGTTGTGGTTCTTCAGAGGGGAATAATTGAATATGTTTGCAAATTATGTAATGGATTCTATTACTCATTGAGGTTTTCAATTCATTGACATTTAAAAATAGTATATGTATGGTGCATGTAATGGCCAAAGAGATGTTTGGTGTTCTCTTTCAGTAAAGCAATGAAGCACTTCCAGAAGGAATTGTAGTCCTCGAGTCATTCAATGATCTAGTTGCTGAAATGAGAGCTTATCATTATGATGCCATGACATTTTCCTTAAAGTTGAAGGCCATGGTATGTTCTTGTCAAATTCAATCTTGGACTTTCCCACACTTGTTTCGTATGCTAATTTCTGTTGTAGTTTTCTTGTTCTGATTCCCAAGTAGAATAAGAAGATTGAGATAAATAAATGCTAATTTATACTGCAGTTCTCTTGTTCTAGTTCCCAAGTAGAATAATAAGAATAAGATAGATATAACATATAGAAAGATGCAACAATACTTTACAAAACTGTAGGAGTTAATGTTCTACTAATGTCTAATTGTAATGTAGACCAATGTTGCTTCACAAGAAATACTTAAAACGTAAAATTGAAATAATTCCATATTTTTTATTGAAAATTTATGTGTTGTCCTTCAGGCTAGTTCATGGTTACTTGCACTTTGTGCAAGTTGTCATTTTTTTGAACAATAGAAGATAATTTTTAATCATTTCACAAGAATTTTACAAGGGATGTGGCCATAATTATGCGACAATCAGAGCTAATCTTCTCAAACCATTTTCTTTTCTCTTTTTTTCCATTTTAAATTCTAAACCTATAATGCGCAATAGATATTTCCTCATTGTACCATGGAAAGTTGTTGCAATACTGATGTATTTACTTAAAATTGGAAGATTTACAAGAGGTTGTAAGCTTCACAACTCAAAATGACTTTAAAATTGGCCGTAATGTTAGTAAATCCTATGTTGTCTATCCCATAACACCAAAATTGTACACCATAGCCACACATTAATAAATAACAAAATGAAAAGAGTCTGCATACCAGAATATTGTAGGTCTGTGAGTTGGACTCTAGATATTCAAGTTTGCATATTGGAATTGTTGAAGGCTAAACATTGGGAAGGTTTTTTTGTTCAATAATCACCTTCTTAGTTATCCCCATTCATGTCTTAATTGTCCATATTTGATACCCTTGCTTCCTTTAACATTCCACCTTTGACGTGATTTGGAGTTAATTTTTTTAATGAGTGCTATGGAACTACCACTTGTTTCATAGGACCTGAGCTAGGCATTGTTATAGTCTTCCTCTTTGTTGGCCTCCTGTTGCCCTATTTCAAGGCACATAGATTAAGTCTCTATTGCTAACAACCGATGTTCATAGTCACATAGGTTCTTTGTGAATTCCTTCACATGGGTGGTAAGAGAGTTTCATTTTGAAAAATCGACTACTTGCGTACTTCTCAAATTGGCATTAGAGTTCTTCGGTAGATGAACTTCATGGTGTATCCTTTTTTTGAGGGCTCAGATTTGTAACAATTAGCAATGTAAGTGTGAAATTGATGGTAATTAGGAGAATCCAATGAAGAAGTATGGGATTGTGTCACTAATGCATGAGGTGAGCACAAAAAAACAAAAATCTAATAAGGAACTACTGACAGCATTGGGGGAGAATGATCTTGCTTAGATTCTATTGGATATTTCATAAAGCTGAGAGTATTATTGTAGGATGAGTTCATATGAATATCTTGTGCTTGATAGGTTCCCTCATTTGCAAGCACATTGGTTTATGAGTTAAAATTTCTATGGACTTATGTAAAACGTATTGTTTTAAGTTAGAGATCAATGATTTAGATTTGGTAATGATTTTTGACACGTTAAAATGCATGTGGGGAGGTCTCCCCATTCATAATATCAATGATAATATTGGAGTCCCATGCATTTATGATGTCTCAAATATCTAATTTCGATATTAGTTTTAGGCCTTTGCATAAAATGAGTGCTTCTCTAATATTGTTTGTGGTTTTCCCGTGCCCTCTAGGCTCATGCAAATTTAGTCTTCTCTTTCCTCTTTTCCCTAGCTCTACCTAGGTCTCTTTTTCTTGTCCCTTCAAAGAATAAGATACTACCAGAGAGAGTGGGTTGAACTAGGGGAAGGATCTCAGATGGGGAGTTTGAATATTGAGTTCACTCCTTGAGACCCTATCATTTCACCCATTGCAAATACTTAATTGTATTGAGTTTCCTTTATGGAAGATGATCTTATTCCTCATGTTCCAAATTATATAAGTGACAAACATTGGAATCATATTCCATAATTTGTGAATTAAATATTTTCCCTTGAAAGGGCTTGGAATCTAGATAGTGATAATTATAGGTGAGGAACAAGTCTTCCCAAACTTCCAGGCTTGTGAGATCCTATGTGCTGGTATTCGCTAAAAGGGTATGTCGTATTTCTTTAGCTTTTATGCCATGTGAAAAGATGAAATGTTATTTCTTTATGTTATCAGAGTAAAGAACACCTAGAAGGCCTAAATAAACATGTGTGATTTCCCTACTGCCAGTGGTTTGTTGTGAAATAAGACTGTAATGTGCCTGAATGAAATGGAAAGCCCACATTCCAGATACTATTTTGACCTAAAATTAAAAGCAAAAATATAAAAAATAGGAAGCTCATAATAACAAAACTAAAATCTAAAAGGATAAAACAAGTATTGGGGGCACTTGCACCACCAAGTGTATTGCACCTACAAATCCAAATCTAATGGAAGAAGAGTTATCTAAGAGAAACTTTGTTGATTAGATATATGGAATAAAATTTACAAAAGAGAGGGGATAAACCACTATTTATGAAAAAACAAGAATGAAACCCTAACTTAGATATGTTTCCAATATTGAAGCACTAGAGGATCTGCTCGAGATTTGTTTTCATCTTGCTGGAAATGTTTAGTTAGCGGATCCGCCGAAAAACCATTTATGTAAATATACATTAAAAAGATTAAAATAATAAATAAAATAGGCAAATCATAGGGCCTTAAATCCCTATATTTTATCTATAAAATACCCCCTCTCCCCATCCTAAATTGTACAAATTAAAATTTCTCAAGTTGTCTGCATTTCTAAATTTGTGAGAGCGATTTGGAGCAAAATATATAAACAAAATATGGATTCTCTTTGTTTTTTGTTCAGGGTGTCTATTTTTCTTAGTATTTAGGTTTTTTGTATATTGTTTCCCCATTTTTAGATCCTAACTTGTCAAAAAATATGGTGGATCCATTTCCATTTGGATGCAAATTTAGGACCAAAATATTTCAATAGTATTGAGATGTACATCAAGTAATAATGCCAAAGCGGGGGTCCCTAATGTGTGCACTGAAAAGTAAAAAGGGATAAACTAGTAAAAGGACAAAATATAAACTCATGTTGCTAGATGGTTGATTGAATCATGAGTGGAACCAATAAATTAAATAAATTGGTGTCTATGAGCTTAGTAATAGGTGGGGTGACCCCCTATGAAGTTCCTTCTGCCTTCTACTCGCTCACGCTTCATCGGTATTAAACATTCTTCCTGCAATTACAGTTTGGTTTATTCTATTTAATTACTTATTGTTGTTTCTATATTTTCTAAGCATTTTCCCCAATGTTCTATCAAAACTGATGTCTACATGATCATATTGTTTTAGGTTCAAATCCTCAACAATTAAAATTCCACTTTGATATTTATAGAGCCTTCTATTATAAAGGCTCACAAAAACAACAATCACAAGGGGAGCCATGGGGATCCACAAAGTAAATATGGAACAATCCTTTGATGGTGCACCAACTAACACCCCTAGTGTAGGAATTCTGATCCGATATGATATAGCCACCCCCACCCATCCAATGTCTGAAGTCACAGACGAAAGGCACCTTTGGCCCATGTTTTCTGATCCCTTGTAGTGCACCCTTTCCTGTCTAAAACCACAACATTGCAATATGAATGGTTTCATAACTCCCTATGCTACACTTATCTGTATCGATGGAAAACAACTTTTTCATGATGGAATTCATAGTTTTAGAACACCACTCCTCTATGTTGCACTCACATTTCACACATAATCTGCACACATTTCCCTGTCTGTAACCTGCAAAATTGCAGTATGAATGGTTTCAGAATCCCTTATTGATGGCAAGAAAATTTTCCATGATGGAATTCATAGTTTGAGAACATAACTCCTCTATGTTGCACTTACATCTCATACATGGTATACAAGATTTTCCTTCAATGGCACCTGCTGTTTGAGCATTTTTCTTCTTTATATTGTACTCATGGTTCTGCAATATTTGTTGCACCAATATTTGCAATAGTAATGAATGTCTAATTGGTCTACAAAGTATGTTCCTCACCTCTCTTCCTACTCTGCTGATTTTGTGTTCAAATGGAAACTATAGATTCATTCTATTGTAACTACTTTTCCATAGCCTATAATTTTTACACATCATAGTTGTAGATTAAAACTTCCAACATCCCTCTCAAGCATATTGGCATTCACGGTCCAGTATCGTGTGATGCTATTGAGTAGTAATTCACAACTCCTGATAATTTAATTATAGTACCTTTATGACAACAGACATGTTTGTTCCTTGGATTTCTCGATTAAAGGTTATGAATGGGTACCAAAGATGTGGTCTCATGAACTTATAGATCAATTAAAGGTTATGAATGGGTATCATAGATGTGGTATAATGAACCTATATATCTAACAAGATTAAAGCATGGGAATGTCTAATTGGCTAGTTTTTCAGCAGATATAATGAGCATTGCTACTTTTTTTATATTGGTTTTCTAATTCCATGTTGTTGATATCAAGTATCCCAGGATGTGCAAAGTCTGCTCTTTGTAGAGAACTTGTCAATGCTCTATGTGGCCTTGGAAATGATCAGCCCATGCATAGTCTTATGGGTGACTTTATTAAGGTATTATTCACATAATAAAGTGAATAAATTTGCATGATAAAGGTATGCAGAGATTCTAACACTGTCACGAAACAGTCTCACTCTCCTTTGTTTAAAGTGGTATACAGTTTTTATTATTTAGGGTTCTGAATACCGTGTTATACATTGGTGGCCATTGCCTGATGCATATAGTACTTTAGAAAAATACATACCTATCAATATTGCCTCAACTATATATAGATAACATAAGATAATTTGATTTATGTCCAACTCATGACCACTAGGGTAGGTCAATGGGACTGTGTAGTGTAGAGTACAATGATGTCTTTACAAAGCCAAAGTACCAAATGGTCACTTATAAAAAGGAAAAAGGAAGTAAAGTAAAATCAAGTAGAACAGAGAGTGAAGTGTATGCTGAAGCATAAAAGACATGAAAAACACTCAACCCCAAGCATGGGAAGTCTCACAGGGATGGAGATGTACAATTGTAAAATATCTAGGAGAAAGGCTAAAAGTAAAGTGGTGGGTCTGTATGGGAATAGACCCATATCTCCTAATATTTGAGGCCAGATGAAGGAAACAGTAAATAATATGTTTTTGAGAGGAAGAACTAGTGGGCTTTGGACTGTCCACTGCACTGATGTGTAGAGGAGAAAAGCTGTCACTGAAGCCCTGAGAGACATGCGTATGCATATGAAACAATCTAGCTCTTCTTTGTATAATTTGATATAGAGGTTTTATTATGTAGATGTCTGAATACTCTGCTATATATCAGGGCCATTCCATGCTTCATGTAGTACTTCAGAGAAAAACATACCAGTCCATATTACCTCAGATACATAGAGAGAGAGAGATGAGAGCTACAGACATGCGTATGCATTATACTAGTGTTGGCAATATCTTCCATAATATTCTAGAACAATCTCCACAATCTACACAGAAGATCTCCTCGTGAAATTTTGTAGTATTGTCAATGTTTAACACACAGTTTAGACTTTATATATTCTCATGGTTGTATACATAATAGGTATTTAATCTTTCTTGAATATTAGCTCATATGTATTTGACAATAGAGGGTTGATTAAGCGCTAAGGGTTAGTTCAATCAGTTGGATCATCTGCCAAAGGAATGTTTTAGAAACATCAAGCAAGAAACATTGATGCATGACTATTAGATTGACATGTGAACTTTATGGATGAAGTTACAAAGATCCTATCACTAATCTGTCACTTACTATATTTTTTTTCAAAAAATTAATCTTCTTAATGCCAACATTAGCAGATCGTCGGTTTACAAATCGTTTGATTCATATTTATGCCTTTTAGGGGTAAAGAAAAGGAATTCTAGTTTGGAAATTCCATTATAATGTAAGTGCACCTGGTTCTACACATCACAAGGACTTGATTATGTGTCCAAATATCACATGTCAGGTGCAGTTTCTATTATTGATGGTGAAGGACATTGTGTTAGACAGGTAGATGGGTAGGCTCATTTGTCCCTTTAATGCAAAAATTGAATGAACGACAACCTTTTTGTGTCATGTTGATCTCATTCAAAAGTGGAAAATCAGCCAACTGACAGTTGATAGCTCTTGAACCTGCATCTCCTCACCCGCCCTTGTCTGTTGTGCCATTGGTCTCGGTGTAGATCTTGTACAGGTTATAGTAAAGAACCAAACTAACTGTATGTTATTCATGCACCTATGCAGAAGTGTTGACACCTAGATATCTGACACAACAAAGTTAGGAACCATAGCTCCTACAACTGCCTTCAATGTCTCACTGTCCACTTCATCCTTTCCACTAGAAGAAGGTGATGAAGAAGTTTGTTTTGTCATGTCTGATTCTATAAGTTTATTGTTTTGTCAAGATTTAGGTCCCCACATGTCCACTGGACCATTAAGGGATGAGATAACAAGTGGAGTCCCCACTTGCCCTGAATCTAGTTAGTGCAATTGTGTTTCAGTGACACCTTCTAGACTACTTTGAAGGAAAATTCTGGCTATTAGATTCCCTCCTTTTCCAGAGGGGAGTCAGATTCAAAGTCTCCATCCAATGTTCCATATTTGAAGGGTATTAATCCAGGTTCTTCAATTGAAGGTGCTTCTCTTCTTTAAGTGATATAAGTTAAAGATGTGGTTAGATCTATCAATGATTCAATGGTTCTCAACCCCAAAATTTGTCTCATGTTGGAAGATTCATAATGGAGATATCAGGCTCTATCTAGGTTCAGAAAGTATCATCAAAATATGTTTGTATTAACATTAAAGCCTTCAAAGATGAGGCTATGAGTGCTGGTTGTTTTGACATGTTGATATAGGTTTGTAATAATGAATTAGTAGCTTCATAATAGTGATAGATCAGATCTGAAGTAGTCCCAAACTGATGTGTGTTCAAGTGGTGGTAGGGGGGTTGATTTTTTATGGGATTGAGACTCCCTGACCATTTGCTGGATGGACAGGCTGAATTTGTCTCTCATCTGTTGTTCTCAAGGGGGTTGGTTTAGATCTACATCTTTTATCGAACATAGACAAACTTCTTCCTTTTCAAAGATCTACTTATAGATCTTCTGCACAATCTTCAAAACTTTGTGAAAACTGAAGGAAGAAACACTATTGTTCAAAGCTTTTAGCCTTTTATCCCACCAACTGTTCAAACCCCTCTAGAATTTCAAGCTCCTCCTTGTGTTCTTAATCTACCTAGACAAATGGTTGCTAGGTTTTCTCCATTCATCGTAGGAGACCTATTGGCATGAGACCAACATTCCTCTAATATAATTGGCATGATTTTCATATGTTAGGTACCAATTCCCAAAATACTTTGAAATAAGTGGAACCAATCCACCAATTGATTGATTGATTTTCTTTGTTCCCTCAATGTCAGGATTCTTTTGCAATTATATGTCTAGTTAATAACTATTGGAACTGAATTGTATGCCTATGTGCAACTCAAGATATCTTTAGCAACCATGCTCCTATAAATTTCAATAGCATCCTTAAATAATTGTTTTTGTTGCTATGCATAGATCCTAGGTGCTCCAAAACCTTTCTTCTTAATCTCAACTAGTTCATGATCATTAATATATGCGTAGGTCACAAACCTCCTTTGTTGATTGCATTTGTTTTATCATGGATGGATGGCTTAGTATGATGCCTTGGAGTCCATATTGGTAGATCTTTGGCTCATGTGATGGTGACATGGATAATTTGTGATCTCATTTGATATGTATGGAGCTCTCTGAGCCCTCAACAGTTCTATGGATGATTGAAAGAAAACCCGGGCATGCTGTCCTGTTTAATCCTCATACATGAATCAAAATGATTTCTGGGCACATTCCTTGATGACCTAGGCATATGTTGAGCCTCCTAACAACCTAATTAGTTGATTTGGGATATTTTGGGTAGTTCTGGTATTTGTTAGCCTCAAACAACAACAAATCAAATATGTCTCAGCCTTCAAATAACCATAAATCAAGCAAATCCAAGTATTGGTGTGTTTTGGGTACATTTTTGACAATTTTATGCATCATAGCAATGGTAAAGTGGATAAAAATTAGACCTGTGCACTTCTGAAAATGAGTAGCAGCAGTAAACAATGGACATTTGGGAAATAAATCCATGTTGTTGGGCACATACTAGGATCTAAAAGCAGATGAGTTAAATTCAAATTACATGCATCATATCATCCCATCTTGGCTAGACCCATTTGAATTAGTGTGCTGTGATCCTGAGGTAGAAGTTATAAAAAAGGTGGCATTTTTGAGATTTGTCCAGTTGCTGGTTTTTATCCTTGACAAAGTACTTAATAGGTTGAACTTGTACATGTCCCCAAAGCTAGGACAATTTATGTGTGGGAACAATCCTATTCACCCATTTAAATGGGGTTTTGATTTGGTTGCTTTCGATGAATGTACATGGAACCAAAGAAAAAAGAATTAGACAAGTTAAATTCAAATTACATGCATCATATTATCCCATCTTGCTCAAACCCATTTGAATTAGTGTGCTGTGATCCTGAGGTAGAAGATATAAAAAGGTGGCATTTCTGAGATTTTTCCAGTTGCTAGTTTCTATCCATGACAAAGTACTTAATGGGTTGAACTTGTACATGCCCCCAAAGCTAGGACCATTTCTATGTGGGAACAATCCTATTCGCCCATTTAAAGGGGGTTTTGATTTGGTTGCTTTTGATGAATGTACTTGATTCTTGTCTTTATTTGATGCTCAAGTATCTAAGGTTTTAATATACAGGTTTGATGAATCATTCTGGAATATCGACTGGACAGGTTTAATGAAGCATTTTCAAACAGACCCAAAGCTACACAAAATACATAATTAGTGGCTGTTGTGACAGAAAATACTTCAAAGTTCAAACTATGCCCATATTTGGAATTTAGTTTGTTTATTTCCACTAAACTTGCCCAAATGTATTGTAGCATAGGAATAGGATGCTTAGACTTGCTAGATCTACTTAGAATTGGACCAGATTTGGACTTAACTCTACTTGGGATCAGGGATAGCCCTAAATTCACTCAAGATTTGCCCATAATGTTGAGAAATTAAGATCTTTATTGTTGTTCTTTACTTGCGGATTGACCAGAATTCTTGTTGTTGGTTGATGCTAAATCATGGCTGCCACTACAAGGAAGATGCCCACATTATACCCATGACCGATCTTGTTGCTGTTTGGAGGGTTGAGACATGGTTAAAACATACCTAGAACTGTCTAGAATGTGTAGAAATGCTAGGAAACAACCCAACATGGAGTGCTGCTACAAGAATTAGGTTGCTTGCTTCCCATAATTCAGAATAAATAGGTTTTACTTATGTTTCCTTCCACAAACTTGTTCCCAATGTGCCTAGATTTACCCAAAGATGCTTCTTAGTGCTGTCCAAGGGCCATAATAGCGCTAATTCCTGCTAATTGAAGACTGGAGTATGCCCATAATTTGAGACGAATAGGCCATGACTCACCAAACTACCTAGATCTAATGAATGTTTCCATTGCTAAACTATTCTGCTTCAAAAAGGGCCCTAGTTCAAGGTCAAACAATCAACATATTCCATGAAGCATTATCACTAGGGCATCATCATCTAGGATCTAGCACTTAGGACCAAATCATTCAATCTCCATCACATACACTCCTCGGATGAGATTGTGATGAAGGTGGTCACCCATGAAAAATGGGGCGTAACACCTCTTATTAAACTTGTCATAATTGAAAGATAGTCCAAGCTGCAAAAATCCTTGTGTGATACAGATTGAGCTTGGGGATCATGAAAAACATGCTTGTCATGATTCCATAAAATATATTGTCCCAAAAAATGCATCATGCAGGGGTGTCCCAGAAGCTACAGTTACAAAGATCACTTCCATGAAAAGACAAGTGATGAACATCTCTGTGGTGATGCACATTCTTGTCATAAGAAATGTGAAGTGGATGGAATTCATGAAGATATTGTCCCAAAAAATGCATCATGGAGGGGTGTCCCAGGAGCTGCAGTTACAAGGATCACTCCCATCAATCGACAAGTGATGAACATCTCTATGGTAATGAGCATTCTTGTAATAAGAAATGTGAAGCAGATGGCATTTGTGAAATTTTCACTAAACTTCTACGACATACAAGCTCATTTCATAGCACGTCTCTGAACAAAATGTTCGACAAAAGGATTATTGCATTTCCATTCCACCTTTTAAAAGATGTTGTGCATTATTGTAAGGTTAGATGTCAAGCTTGTGGGTATTTTTGTTAACGACCCATCAATCATTCTAGTTTACATAATACAACTCATGGGAACATGAAGAGTTCCAATTTTGCATCAGATCAGGAATTTTGATATCCATTTCCTGAAATATACTCATGGGGAATCTTGTTGATTTTTCCTGTGCAACATTGAGAGCCATTCTCTTGTTGAATGGAGACATTTGGTCAAGGACCAGGATTTAGAACCGATATTGCATTGGGGGAAATCAACCTTGTGTTGAGTAGCCATTCTGTTGAATGGATACATCTGGTCACGGACTACGATGTGGAACAGTTTTGCATTGGGGAAACTCAGCCTTGTGCTGAGTAGCCATTCTTCTGAATGGGACATCTGGTCAAGGACTAGGATGTGGAACCAGTCCAACACTAGGGGAACTCAACCTTGAGCTGAGTAGATATTCTCTTCAATGGAGACATATGGTCATGGGCCAAGATGTGGAATGAATCCAGCACTGGGTGAACTCAATTGAATTGAGTGGCCATTCTTTGAATGGAGCATTAGAGGAAATTTGGGGTCTAAAATGGGCCTTATAAGAAAACGTGCCAACAATAAATTTTGTGATTTTTAATTCAAGAACCAATAGAATTTCAATAAAATGAGTCAACCATAATGGTTGAATTGACATATTTGTCATAAAAGAAAACTACTTTTTTTGTTCATATTTTTGACATATCTCCTTGAGTTTTTACTCAAATTTCAGGCAGGAGAGCTTGTTGGATATGGAATTTAATTCCGTATCCAATGAGTACCCACATTGCATACTTTTGATAGACCCCTCTACCCCAAAAATAAGAAATCCCTAAAAAAACGTGATAATGATGTCATCATCACGTTTTTTCAAAAATTTCTTGTTTTTGGGGTAGCGAGGTCTATCAAAAGTATGCAGTGTGGGTACTCATTGTATGTGGAATTAAATTATGCATTCAAAAATCTCTCTTGCTCAAAATTTGAGTAAAAATACAGGGAGATATGTCGAAAATACGAACAAAAAAAAGTAGTTTTTTCATTCTTCCTCCAAAATTAATAACTATTATTTTATTATTTTAACTATTATTTTATCATTTTCCTTAGGAGGCCCATTTTAGACCTCAAATTTCCTCTAATGGTACCTCATGAACTAATCCAGGACTGGGGGACTCGACCAATGGCTGAGGGACATTCTCTAGGAGAATGAAGGGGCTTGGTCAGTTACCAAGTATTTAACCTTGAAGTCAAATGATGTAACGTAGAGCTAAGGCACCTGGCCAGTTACCAAGACATCACTGTAATCCCTAGACCAGGTCTGGGCATGTGAGGCACTCCTTCCCTCGATATGTGGGCTTTGTAATCTTCTCCAGGGATTAGCTACCCATGGTTAAGACACCCAGTACTTGATCTTGGTGGCACAAGGAATATGAGATAAAAGCATTAGTAATTCTCTCCATTTATGATGATGTACTTTGAGTGGGTTTGAAGGACACCCTATGTCCACTTGTTTTGACCACAGGGCACTTGGAAAAGGTTAAACGATAAAAGTAAAAAATACATCAGGACCTTTGGGAGTCAAATTGAAAGTACAAAAAGACCTCTAGAACCACTAAAGGTGAAAGACAAAAAGACAAAAGAATAAAATATTATTATTGTCTTTTTGAGTTTTGGCACACTTCGAGGTAATTCAAAGGCTATAAAAGAATATCAACTCAATTCATTTAACACGCCTACTTATCATCATTCAACTGCTCCTGGATATTCGCTTTGGAGGAGAGAGAATGTTTTGGTCTTTTTGGGTTATATGCCCTAGCATGGAGGATTTCTAGCCTTCATTAGAAACTAACTACATCCAAACCCTAAGAAACTAGCGCATCACTATAGATACCCAAATCTTCTAGGGTGTCTTCTTCACTTCTTCATGTGCTAAGGAACTCCCATAAACCCTCACGATAGCAACAACAAGGTCACAGGTAGCTCTTATACATCCTCAGGAAGTCTCCATCCAATCTCGATCATGCCCTAAACCTATAGACAAGTCTTGGGAAGAAATTCAAACATCCCTATAGCTACCTTTAGGCACATTTGGGAAGCCACCCAGAATCCTAGGCAGGCTCAACCTGAAGGCTGAGATCACGGACAACCACGGAGCAAGCTACGGGCAGCAAATAGTTGTTCCGGGAAGGAAAAAGATTCTGGCCAGATTATTCTGCTCACAGGAAGTCAACAGGAAAACTCGAGAAACACTAACTTTTCACAAGCAACCTATAAAAATTCTCGGGAAACTATACAAAGGTTCGAGTCGGGTATCTCCATCTTCGGGCGGTTGTGTTTTAGGTAAAAATGAATTCTACATTCTACTTTTTTGTTGTATCATTGATGATTTGAGCTACATTACCTTCATGCAGCTTATTTTAAGATTGATGGTTTGATATTTATATCTTACATTGTCCCTTTCTTGCTTGTGATAGGAAATGATGCTGGAATTTGAGAAAACTAGGACTAGGAGCTATCTCTTCACATAGATAGTTTCCTAACATTAAATGATAAATAACTAATTTGACAACACTTTCGCTAAGCAAGAATGGGCACATTTAAGTACATGAAACCATGTTGGTGACAGGTGTTTAGCACGAATATCTTGACAATTTTTTATGGTTGTTTATTGCTTTTGTTTGAAGCATTTTTTCAATTTTTGAAGTTCGTGTGTATTTTGGTTAAATATTGTGTTAAGTCCTTTGAATGATTCTAGTTCTCATTCGATGCTTGATTTAATCCTTTTTTGTAGCTTGAATCAAGGTTGGTTTTAAGGTTTGAGAAAATATTATTTTATTAATTTTTAGTTGCATCAATTAATTGTCTTCATTTTTTCGATTCTTTTACGTTGATTGTAAATTTTCTTTGCAAATACTAGTTGTTATTAAAAAAAAAAATGAGCTCTACATATCTAAGCGAAGAAAAAAATGGCCTATGCACTAGGTTCTTATGCATTGATCATAGGATACCTATTATCACAAGACCAGCACTCATCTAATGCAATAATCAACTGGCATAATTACAATGCATACTTGTATTAGCCTCCATGACCATAATTCACTAGTGGAGGCCTAGATCGAGCATAATGTATGATTCTATCAGTTTATCAATTTGACAAGATTCAGGCCCCCACATGTCCACAGGACCATTAAGCGATGAGATAACAAGTGGAGTCCCCACTTTCCCTGAATCTAGTCAGTGCAGTTGTGTTTCACTGACACCTTCCAGTTGTTACTTATGAGTCTACATGTTCTATTGATCATGATGTGATTCATGTTATTTGACTAATGTTGGTGTTCCTTTATTTTGACAATATTCTATAAATCAGTGAAAGATTCGCCAGTTTTTAATGAAGTTAAATATTCGCCAAGATTTTACAATATCTTATAACTTAGTGAAAGATTCGCCAATATTTTACAACATTGTATAATAAAATGAAAGATTCGCCAAGATTTTACAACATTATATAATAAAATGAAAGATTCGCTAGGATTTTACAACATTGTATAATAAAATGAAAGATTCGCCAAAATTTGTATATATACATATTATATTATTGTAAAATTGCCTTCAAATTTTCCTATATATCGGAGAGATTCACCCATTTTTTATACATATAAATCTAGGGGGGGTTCTTAAAATCATCCCTGATCACAACCTAGTATGTTTCTATAAATCACCTAAAGGGAAGAATCGTATTATGCTCTAAATATAAGTTTAGATAATTTACAACACGATGAACAAAAGAAATAACTTTCTAGTTTCTTTAACCAATTCACAGATAGAGCACAAAAACAAAATAAATCGAATAACACAGTTAAGTAATCCTCTGCATAAACTAATAATTGAAATTAATATAACCTATTTATTCTGTTAACAGGTTAAGAGATGAGAGGCCTCCATAGAACTATAACATTTTAAATTTATATCGTTTCAGAAACCCCAATACAGATCGAGAATTCCCACATCGGGACTCATCATTATCTAAGTGGAATAACAATAGATTCCATATTTGAAATTATAAATATCTAACTATGTCATATTTGAAATCATAAATATCTAAAGGAATCAAAATACCCCACTCATTAATTAACTAGCAGTCCCCGACGAATGTCATGGTTTTCTACATAAAAGCTTGGATCTACTTCCATGATTGTTGTTAGCATCTATCATGATCGCACATCTAAATCCGTGCCTCAATATTTACCTTTTAATAACCAAAATATAATATACAGGATACAAATCCTCTTTAAAAAAAAAATGAATCATTCAAATCCCATACGTGGCAGTAAGACCATTGTAAATGGCAGTCTTGGTGTAAGCTTAATTCTGGTAACAGAAACTATGAATCAAGAACTAACCAATCTCATACAATTTATCAGTACAGACCAAGAGCAGTCATTCCATCTAATTCAGAGAATTAAAATCATGATAGTTATTATCTTAAACTTCCAAAGATGCAAAAAATACCAAAACGGATAATAAGGATTGGGCACAGACCCTAATGTTCACATTCCTATGTTAATTTAAAATGTTAAACAAAATGGACTCTAAATCCTTGTGGTTGTAAGACAATCATCGATGGAATCCACCACTATTAAAAACCCAAAATTTTTAAATAAGTCTACAACTTAACCGAAGTGCTGGTAAGCCCATCCATGATGGCGTCCACAATAATATTTTAATCCATAGAACAAAGTAACATATGCACAAAACAAATTTAATTTTTTTTTTTGGAACATAGATGTAACACCTCGGTTTTGACCCCATTGCATTTAAATAAAATGATGTAAATAAACATGGTGTGGAGTAGGAAAAAGACCCACCATCGATTTAGTATTTATGTTTTGGCAATTAAGGTGTGGCCGATGGTATTTTTTTTATGCTAGCTGAACATTATGTTAAAATTGCAATTTTTTAATTAAAACCCATAGCTAACTATGTCAACTCAACTAAATGAGATGGGGGCATGATTTTTACTAAGGATGAGGGAATGGGGGATTGGAAGAGAGGGGAAATTCGAATTGGGCAGACCACCAATTCTAGAAAAATGTTTTTTGAATTTCTTGGGCAAGAAAACATAAAAAATGCCCATTTTTCTATCATGCAGCAACATTTCACCTTCCCTCACGAATTGGTTTGAACAAAAAAAAATTTGGAAACCCAATTGAGCACTCACGCAATAGAAAGCAAGGAAAAGCATTCTGAGTTTGAACCTTTCAAGAATTTCTCCTGTCCGACGATCCGAATCCATCACATTTCTAGTTTTTGTGTTATGATTTTTCCCTTGTTCGGCAATTTTGTTCTCTCTCACATTTTCCCCTATTTGCTAGTTGTTTTCCTAAATACAATTTCCCTGAATCCGATTTTGTGTCTTTGATTTGAAAGAACGACAACTTTTTCATTTTGGCATTTTTGCAGCAATCGATCTGGCACTGACAATGTTCATAAATTTGTAAATTTATATGTGTGTGTGTAATCCCTGGCATCTGCTACATTTTGATCAATCCCAGGACTGAGATCCCTGTGTGTGCATCCACGTTTGGCATTTGAATTGATTGAAGGAATGGAAATATAGTCTATCCTTGCTTGATAAACCTAATGTGTGAAAGAACCTCACAGACCAATCTAGAAGGATGATTTTTCTTCTTTGCATGCCTTGAATAGCACTAGAAGGGAAGGCATGGCCTAAGGGACTGTGTAGCAAAGAAGGGAATGCTTCCTTGTGTTGGGTATGTAATTGTTTAGAAATCAGGCTAGATCTGGTGTGGGTGTTCATAGCTTTGGGGTTGAGCTCACTAGCTTAGCAGTCAGTCTTTCCACCTCCTTGACAGCCTGATAAACCCAACTGGAAGGATGGCCTGGTTGGTAGCCTGATAAACCCATATGTTGGCTTGGTTGTGTCTCATGTGAATTTGGCTAAGTGTAAACCACTGCCTTTGCAAGTTTGATAAACCCAACTATGTTGGCTTGACTGAATTTTAACTATATCCTTGGCTATGGGTGAAGTCTACTAGTGTTCCTTATTCCTTGGGGAAGATCATGCCCAGCTCGGGGGTGGCAGTGTTGCTAAGAAATTAAGGAGCACACTGGCCTATGGTTGGGTGGAATGTTGCAGCGACATAGCTGGTTGTAGGAAAACATTCTTTCAAAGATAAGTACTCTCATATATTTTATTTTTGCAACTGTATATTGTTATTAATTTATATGAACATGTTAAATGCTTGAATATAATGTATTTGCTTCTACTGTAGATTGCATTATGCATCTATTTATACTTATGAATGTTTTATTTCAAAGCAATTTTCATATTATGTTCATGGGGCTTAGATTTCCCAGGTTGTTAGATGTTAGTCACATCCTCTCCGCTGAGTAAGGGTTGGGGACGTGACAATAGAGGTTGCAAAGCCCTCTGTCCTATAGAGTTTAAACCCCTAAGGGTTGAACCAAACACAAAGTAACTTGTCTTGCAAGAAGGAAGAAGTCTGAACTTCCCTCACAACCCTGAATCTCAGTCAATAGCAACATGCAACAAGAAAACAAAAATAGTCAACAACTGAGGGTGATTTTAAATAGTATTTAAAAAAAATAAGGAATTGTACTCACCTTGGTATTTTAAGATGTAGGCTTGGGAGGAGGTGGCCATGTATCCATCCTCGTCGACGCTCTTAAACCTACAACTAACCGACCACGGTTAGAACAACAACAAATGTGAAAAGATTTGAACAGTGTAAAACAAATGTAGTTGACCTTTACCTTGTTTAAATTGCATAGAGGGCCAAGGGTCAGCTCCTCCTATACTCCCTTATCCCTCCTCTACCTACAAGAAAGACTATAAGCATCAATTTTTACAACTTGAGTGTTCATAAAACATAATAACACATTGTTTCCAGAGTTAAGATGGATTTTTCCTTACCTAGTAAAAGGAAGTTCAAGGATGAAGAAGGTGATCGAGCTAAATTCACAACAAGTAACAAGCTATGGCTAATGGAGGCCATGAACACAAAGTAAAACTCCTTTACACCTTGGGAATCAACCAAGAAGAATGTCATTAACGACTGACAAGTTTTTACACCAAGAACCTTACAAAATCCCCTTGACAGCGAAGATCCTCTACTCCCAAAGCTAACAGATTGAATAACCATAACAATGAATGGTTCAGACAAAAACAAAGACACATTAAACCCTAAAAAAACCCTAGCCATCATGATGTACAAGTGGATGAACAAGATTCATTCTTGAGCAAACCTTAAAGGCCTAGCTGCGTTGTCAACTTGCATCGAGGGAAACCCTTTAATTCTGAAGTCAACCACAGTACACACCTTTTATAACCGATCATAACGCACGACTAAAGGTTATTATAACATGTTTATAATTTATTGCTTTACACCAAGGTTCGACTATGGTATATACCCCATATCTTTTAATGCATAAACATGTAAATAAACACATTAAACCATGTTATATGTTAAACCTTGCGCATTAGGACCAAGGTTATACCTTGGGTCCTTTTATACTTTAATACAATTAAATAATGGGATCAATACTATACCCATAGTCTCCCAAGCCTTGTCATATGCAACTAAAGCATCAATGCTTAATGGTTAAGGTGAGAAATGTAGACCAAAACTTAGCCTTAGGGCTAAGCAAGCCTTTAGTACACCTGTAACAAGATAAATGTAAAGGGACAAAACATCACCTTTAGGTATGGAGACAACATGCCATTAACTTTGTAAACATCCACAGTTGGTGTAACATGTCGAAGAATAGTTTAGAAATTGTGTAAGTGACTATACAAAGCAACGAGAATGCTATAGTAACTAATACATGCTAGGAACATAAAGATGTTTTTATATCTAGTTATATGTATCAAAACAAATTTTATTTATGGAATTTAGAGGTTCATGACAAGTGGACTATTATCCATGATTTTTCATCTATGGACAAGAATGAGAGTGTAAGTGTACAGTCCAGATTGATCCTATGGGTGTCGTCAAAATTCATCATTAACAATTTCAAAAAATTAAAAATAACTTAGTTGGCCCGTGATAAGTATAATTCATGATAGTTGGAAAAATCAAACTTCAACTTCAACTTGGTAATTGCCTATGCTATTATTAGATACAACTATTAGCTTAAATCCAATGATTATACAACTTTAGCGTAACTTCAACTACAATCATGGATTTTACTTTAACTACAATCGATGATATATTAACTTTTAAATTAACTATTATGTACAACTATTAGCTTAACTCCAATGATTCTACAACTATCAGCTTAACTTCAACTATAGTCGTAGTTATATTGGATAACTATTAGAGTAACTCAAATCATGATACAACTATTAAATTAAGTTTAAATTAACGTGGTATTAATAAACTATTATATGAATTTTTAGTTGTACTCCAATGAGTACATCTCTTATCCTACAAAGTCAACCTTCATTGCAGTGAAACCATGCACCACCCAATAAGCTCCATTTAACAGGGTAGCATCATGAGAACAATGAGTTAAGTAACGTGCTTCGAGAGGGATAGGCACAATGCAATCTATAAATATGAATAATGAGAGATGAGAGTTTTCAAAAGTTTTTGTTTGGATTAATATTCGATCACTCTATAAGTCCACAACTTCCATTAAACTATGTAGTAGTAATTTATATTTGTAAAGATATTTCAAACCTATTAATCTTATTAATATGATTATTACTAGTCCTATTACATTAATTTGAAATGTGTAAATCAATGTCACATATCAAATCTTTATAATTCAGGCATAGTAACATTAAGTTGTTCTTAAATGAGATAATGATGCCCATTACTAATGTCCATTTTGCACGTCAATTATTATAATAAAAGGGAAACCTTGCTCATTAACTTATTGCACGATGGTGAAACCTTGCTAATTAACTTATTGCACGATAGTGAAATTTAAATGTTGAATGGTTTTATATACTTTATTCAATCTAATTGCTGATATTTATATTTGATTTTTTTAAATAATAAATTAATTAGAAATAAAGACGTAATTAAAAAAAATTGCTCACCTAAAGAGTTCTCAAAATGGTCATAAATTGAATATAGATGATCCACATTAAATTTTTAATATCTGTAAAATACCATTTACTTACTTTCTATTTACATTAAAGTCCAAAATAATTCGGCTTCCCATCTGCCTCAACCTTTGGAGCTGTTCTCCACTTGTTTGCTACCCTACATATTAAAAAAAAAAAAAATCTTTATCACAACCAAACTTAAGGTCAAACTTTTCAATCAGATACCCTCAGCACATGAAGCCAAATGCGTGCTCAGAGAGGCTTCCTAGCTAAGTTTGCTGACGAAAAAGACGGACAATGACTGACAATTCCTGATAACAATTAGCCAGGAAAATTAATCATGCTACATTACTTGATAACCAACCAACTAGGGCAGGGAGACGCCTCCATGTTATGCATGTTCCAACTTTAGTTGTCAATTAAGTTATTTTTAACGTTATCTCTGACGGAAAGATAAGGGTTGGCTCTTTGCTCTTAGAGTGTCATTAATAACACCACCTGCTTGATGTGTTACTAAGAGTTATAAAATAACAATTTGTTTATTTCTCTCTCCAAAGGTAAGCCATCAATAGCACCTTTTTTAAATGTGTTTCATTAAGAGTTGTAAAATAAGAATTGGGTTATTTCACTCTCAAGTAAATGTTTGATATTTTCATGTAATCAATTACAATAAGAACAAGAGCCACGAGGTGGCAATGTCACCACAAATGTTAATAGCTATTGTAATAAGGGATGGAAAATTATGCATCAATTTCAAGGAAATTTGGAAATGCTATCTCAATTCTCAACCACTATCAAGTAAGAAACCTTCAATAAAAATACATCTTTTTAAAATTCTTTTTTTCTATAATTTTTTTATAAATCAATTTCTAAACTAATTTCTAAACCATGTTAGTTTAGTTAGTATACAATCACTATTTCTATTATAAAAAGTGTTCTTACTTTTCAAGACAT